>PVIC010039964.1:0-16846 GCA_004025085.1 Thryonomys swinderianus | reverse complement strand
CCGCGAACTCAGCAATCCTCCCGTCTCTGCCTCCCGAGTGCTGGGATGACAGGCGTGAGCCACCACGCCCAGCATTATATGTGGTAACCGGGGATCGAACTCAGGTCCTTACGCTTGCGAGGCAGGCGCCGGCACCACTGAGCTAACCCTCCGGCCCTGAATAAGAATTTTTTAAAAGCTGCCGTTTTCAGGTTTTGGGGGAAAAGTGTCAGGGAATAACGTGGGTTAACAGAAAATTAGCTCGCCCGTGGCCAAGAGCCTCAAGGATGGGGAGAAGACAGGATTAGCCTCTGAAGCAGGGTCTGCGCCCGAGGACTCTGAGCAAGTTCACTGACCTCTTACTTGGAGTCTTCTATTAAATGAGGGTAAAGAGTAATCCTCTGACAGGCGCTTAAGTAACGTGGTTTACTGTGATTTATGTTACACAAAGCCACAAGGTTATGAAACCAGAGGTTAAGGCAGCATTACAACACCGCCCACTTGGATGTCCCTCAGGCTCCTCCAGCCTACCCAGCAGCCTTTGCGCCGCGCCCGCGAGGCGAGACCAGAACTGCGCCTGCACCGCGCCCCCCGCCCCCGGGTTTGGCTCGCCTCCCGCCCTGTTGTCCGCATGCGCTAGGCTTCTCGCTGTGACGGACAGCGAGTCACTTATGTAAAAGACCTAAAGTGGCGCGAGGTCTCTAAAGTTTGGCTCTAGCCTAGGCTCCTGCCTTTGCGCCTGGCAGTCCGAGCTCCGGGAGGCCGGAAGAGGACAGAAGTTCTGTTCACGGCGCAACCCCGGGGCGCGCCCGCAGGTTGAAGCCCCGCCCCTCCTCCAGGATACTTCAACCCTGGGCGGTGCGCGTCCGAGCCGCGGTCCGCGAGCAGCGCCTTGGGAGGCTCGTTCCCCGAGTGGCTCGGTCGGCTCGGCCCTCGCTTTCGAGAGTGCCGTGAACTTTGGGTGGAAGATGCCAGAGGATAACTTGGACAAAACCGGAGAGCAGGTGTCGGGTGCTAAAGTCGTCGCCCAGGCCCTGAAAGCGCAGGTGCGGAGCCCGCCTGGGACCTTCCTTTCCTCCGGAGGCCTGGAGGGAGGTAGTGGGCTGTCGGGCGGGCGTTTATTCCCTTTCTCTTTGGCCCCTAGAATGTACAGTACATGTTTGGCGTCGTGGGCATCCCCGTGACCGAAATCGCGCTTGCTGCTCAGGAGCTGGGCATTAGGTACATCGGAATGAGGAACGAGCAAGCGGTGAGTGTGGACGCGGGTAGCTGAAGACTGCGCTGCCAGTGGTTCACAGTAGTGCCAGCCACGCGTTGCAGATACTCAGCTTTTACTAGTATCTAATGTTTTGCACCCGTGAATCACTACTGATATTTTAATCTGTTGTTTATCCTAGTTGACAGGTGAGAAGATGCTAGAAAAAGAGCAAATTAAAATCAAAATGAAAGTGAAATAATAAATATCAGAGTAGACATGAATGAAATAGGAAACGTGAATAGAGAAAAACCAACAAAGTCAAAAATTGGTTCTTCAGAACAAGGGTTCCTAATCCCTCACCCATCGTGCTAGCAGAGGACTAGTGCTGGCAGGCCAGCAAAACTTCATCTGTATTTACAGCCTGTCCTCCAAACTGGAGGGGGCCTGAGCTCCAGCTCCTGTCAGATCAGCAGTAGCATTAGATTCTCATAGTAGCATGAACCCCACAGTAAACTGTGCATGAGAGAGATCTAGGCTGTGCACTCCTTACGGGATTTGAATGGCTACTGATCTGAGATGGAGCTGAGGCGGTAATGTTAGCCCTGGGGAGTGACTACAAATGCAGTTAATGCTGGGAGAGAGATTTGACTGCAGAGAAACCTTAAGTCAATTACTGGTAAACGGATCAGAACCCTATCAGTGAGCAGCAGGTAACAGTTAAGCTGCATGTGGTGGCAGGCTTTAATTCAGAATCTGGTGTTTTAGTCTGCATATGGCCTGCCCATTATTTTATTCATCTGATTTTGTATTATGGTGAGTTTTATAATTGCTACTTATTACAATGTAATAATAGAAATTAAGTGCACAATAAGTGTAATGTGTTTGAATCATCCCCAAACTATCTGCCCTCAGAGGGAAAATCATCTTCCATAAAACCAGTCCCTGGTGCCAAAAAGATTAGAGCCCACTGCCTTATAAGATTAGGAAGTTTGATAACCCCCTTATATGACTGATGAAAAGAAAGAAGAAAGCACAAATTGCCAATAAGTTAATAACAATGGGGATTTTCCTGTTTATCCTGAAGATATTTAAACAGTTGGAAAAGGACAGTATGAATAACATAGATGATACACAAAACCCTTAAAAATTAAGTTAGATGCCTAACCGCTTATTTTAAATTTGTCTAGCGATTTCTTGTTACAGTGCAAAGTGCTTGAGTTCTTTTTATCATTTAAATTCTATTCTGTAAATACTAAATTTTCTCAGAGTTGCATTATGACATGTGTTCTATCTTTGTAGGCTTCTTACGCTGCCTCTGCAATTGGATATCTGACTGGCAGGTAAACTAACATCTGCGGTATTTCAACTATAGAATATTTTTGGTTATAACGGTTTTATCTTTCATCTAAAAGATTAGTTGCTTTGAAGATTATAGATAATACTAGTAAGGAAAAATAAATTTGGAATTTTTTGAGGATATGATCAGAAGGATGACAATACCAGAAAAGTGTGGTACGGGGAACCTATTGTCATTTTGTAGAATGAATCAGTGGTGATCATGTAGTGAATGAGCTGATGAGTTAGACTTTGTCTTGGATGTCCTAAGTGCCCCAGCCTACCTAGTACAAAAATGCTTGGTTAGCTGGGCCTGGTGGTGGATTCCTATAATTCCAGCACTCAGGAGGCAGAGGCAGAGGCAGAGGCAGAGGCAGGATCATTGCCGCAAGTTTGAGGCCAGCCTGAGGTTCATAGTGAGTTCAGCGCCAGCCTGAACTACAAAGGGAGACCTTGTCTCAAAAAAAAATAAAACAAAACAAAAAAACAAATGCATGGTCAAAAATGAGAGAGGAGATGGGCCAGAGATTTAGCTCAGTGTCCCGATGCCTGCCCAGCAAGCACAAGTTCCTGGTTCCATCCTGGTAACCACATACAACAATACTGGACGTGGTGACTCACGCCCTCCAGCAATCAGTACCGCACACCACAGTGCCTGGCGTGGTGGCTCACACCTGTAATCCCAGCACTCGGGAGGCAGAGGCAGGATGACTGCTGAGTTTGAGGCTTGCCTGGGCGACATAGTGACCTCAGGGCCAGCCTGAAGTGCAAAGCGAGACCCTGTCTCAAAAAAAAAAAAAGTGGGGAGAGAGAAAAGAGGGAGTTTTGTTATTCAAATGAACTTCTAGTATTGTACTAACCAGTATAGTAGCTACCAGCCATATGAGGCTGTTTATGTTGAAATTAATTAAAACTAACATTTAAACTATAAGCCTTCATTTTAGTTGTCACATTTGCAGTGCTGAGTAAGTATGGTTCTGGTATTAATTGTGATGTTTTTAAGCCCTCTTTCTCAGTGCAGAGAGACTGTTTCTGTGGCTTGCAGAAAGTTCTGCCAGATAGAACTGTGTAAAAATTTATGATGGTAATTAAGTTAATACATTAAAAAGTCTGTTTTAAATGTTCTTAAGAAATTATAAATAGTAAGGGCAATTGTATGGCACTACCAAACTGTGTGAATTATATAGAATACCTTCTTGAATGCTTCAAGCTTCTTCAAGTCACACACAGAGTGAAAGGATTTGATTTAAAAAGACTTGGTGGAGAATATTGTCTTTAGAATTGTTTTCTTCTCAAAGGCAAGTCACTTGTATTTATCTGTTAAGAAAAGAAAAAAGTTTCTTTCTATACAAAAAATACTCAGTTGTCAAAAATTTGCTTTGAGGGCCAGAGATTTAGCTCAATGGTTCCAGTATCTGCCTAGCAAGCGCAAGGTCCCAGGTTCGATCCCCGATAAGCACATACCCCAATACCAGGCATGGGGACTCACACCCACCAACAATCAGTACCACATACCACAAATGCCGGGCTTGGTGGCTCAAGCCTGTAATCCCAGCACTCAGGAGGCAGAGGCAGGAGGATTGCTGAGTTTGAGGCTTGCCTGGGCTACATAGTGAGCTCGGGGCCAGCCTGAACTACAAAGTGAGACCGTTTTAAAAAAAAAAAAATTCATTTTTGTATGTATTCAACTTATTTTAGGCCAAATGTAATAGCAAAATGTGAAGAGGTTAGCAAAATACAATGTAAAGAGGATAGGTTCCTTATACTTACAAGAAGGCTGATAATCTTGTTTTTTATGAAGAGTACTCTAATAATTTTTTATGAGTTGCAGTAAACACCTGTGTGTCCTTCCTTTGCAGTCTAGGAAGGTTGCCATGTTTCACCCTAAAGTGATATGACTTAGTTATTGATATGAACCAAAAATGCTTAGTTCAAAAATCTGATTGCAGGATCTTATTCCACTTGTTTAGTTGTCATATTTGAAATGCTCTCAATAACATAAATTTTGTTTTACTCCTAGGCCAGGAGTGTGCCTTGTTGTTTCTGGCCCGGGTCTCATCCATGCCTTGGCTGGTATGGCCAATGCAAACATGAACTGTTGGTAATAAAATTATTATTACTGAGAAAAAATATTTTTGTAAAATGTCTCTGCATAATCTTATGTCATATAACTGATCTGGGCTGGAAAGAATTGAGGAAAACCTCTAATGTTTGGAAATAGAAAGATGGTTAACAAGCAAGCAGGTGGAGGCTGGGGGCAGGGCCAGGAGGTGGGTTTTAAAGGGTACAAAGTTTCAGTTATGCAGAGTAAATCAATCTATCGTTCTAGTGTGCAGCATGAGGAAAAGAGTAGTAGTACATACTGGAAATTTGCTTTACAAATATATTTAGATACGTTTACCACACATACACCCAATGTAACTATGTGAGATGACAAGTATGTTTGCTTCACTGTAGCAGTCACTTCACTATGGATATGGATAGCAGAACTTTTACTAAAGGAAAATTAGGAGGAAAATAAAAACACTGCTAATTCCTTTAAAGATAAACGCAGCATTTTAGTTTCTTTCTGCATGTAAGATCAGGTTGAAAGGCTTATGTTCTCATCAGTAATGACATTTAAACTTTTTAGTGGGAAAGGTACGGTCTTTCTAGCCCTGTACTTGTGTAGTTTTGCTTGTTTCTATTCTTCCTTCTTAGTTTTTTCTCTTCCTTATCTTCTCTTAGGTGAGATTTCTTTCTGAGGACCTTTAGGTTTGTTGTACATTTCTTTTCCTTCACCTTGAGGGTGAAAAGTTTTATTGCTCAGGAATGTTCCTTATTTTGCCATTTCCTAATAGATTTATTCGAGAAAATATAAAATGTCTCTTCCCCATATCCCAAGAATAAGAGAAGGCCATGAAAATTCATTTTGTATCACTACACCTAGACATCTAGAGTTAGCATCCAGAAAAAGTGAGAGGGGGGTAAAGGACAAATAAATGTGCAATAAATTGTGCATTTTTTTGAAATTGTGGGAGGGTTCTCACATCAGATGTATCCTAAGTAATTTTTAATGTGTAGTTCTTAAGGGAGGATGTGATGTGGTCTCTTTATATGTCCATTTGTCTCTCTTTCTTTAACATTTATTGAGTTGTTTATTTTGTATTGGTCACTCTGCTGATTTTATATGATATCATTTGTGATTTTTTTCTTGAAAATTATTTCAGGCCCTTGATTGTGATTGGTGGTTCCTGTGAAAGAAATCAGGAAACAATGGGAGCGTTTCAGGAGTTTCCTCAGGTAAAGTGTTTTAGAGTTATGGACAAGGTTTTAAAACTTATTGTCTGAAAAATTTAAATTATTTTTAAAATAAGTTAGAGATACCTGGAGTACTTTATGGATAATTGTTCTGAACTAGACGGTCTCAGGGTGACTAGTAAGGGGCTGCTTAGGTCCTACTTGAGCAGACTTTCAAGAAATTCACCAAAACTGACAGGATTTTAAACTCTGAAATATATTATTTACAGAGCCATGAAAATGTAGAGTCAGAATGACTTTAGAAGCCAGCAAATTCATGTTTGTTAATCTAAGAACTGAAAATGGTGCCTGGTTTCCTGAATCATACTAATGTCAAAATTAGGGTATCACTTTGTAGTTGAGTGTGGGCTTTAACTAACTGTTTAGCTCAAGCTGGCCTCAAATTCACAGCAATCCTCCTGCCTCAGGCTCCTGAGTCTGGAGCTACAGGCATACGCTATATGCCCAGATTTCAGCAGGCTTTTAAGAGATAGTATCTAGCCTTTTTCCTATCTGGCCTTTAAATGTAATAGAAAGTAGTGACTTCACATATTTTCTTTATTTATAAGAGTAATATGACTGTGATCTTAGTTTTAAATAATTTTCATTTTCTGTATAGGTTGAAGCTTGCAGATTCTATTCCAAGTTTTCTGCCCGGCCAAGCAGTATAGAAGCTATTCCTTCTGTCATTGAAAAGGTATGGTATTTAATAAGCTGTCCTAGGAATTGAACTCAGATCCTTACAAAGGCTAAATACTTTTTTTTTTTTTTTTTTTTTTTTTGAGACAGGGTCTTGCTTTGTAGTTCAGGCTGGCCCTGAGCTCAGTATGTAGCCCAGGCAAGCCTCAAACTCAGCAGTCCTCCTGCCTCTGCCTCCTGAGTGCTGGGATTACAGGCATGAGCCACCATGCTCTGCACTGTGGTATGTGGTATTGATTGCTGGTGGGCATGAGTCACCACGCCCAGCATTGTATGTGGTTACCGGGCATCGAACTCAGGACCTTGCTCTTGTGAGGCAGGCGCCAGAACCGCTGAGCTAAATCTCTGGCCCTGTTATTTCTATTCTTAATAAAATAAGTAATGATTAGAAATTTACCCAGACTTTTAAAATAAAATTGTTAAAAAACTGTTTATATTTTTAATATTTCATCCTGCTATATTTAGTTGTATAAACAAGGAGGGAAAATAAAGTTATTTTTAGAAAGAAGTATCTCATGCTTTTTAGAATTATCTTTCAATTATACTAAAGTAAAGGTATAAATTCGTGGATGCTCTTTCATGTTTTGCAAAAAATTAGTTTCAAAAGTTGAGATTAATACATATAAGGCCATTACAGTTAAGTAAACAGTACAGTGTTAATTAATTTTAGCTATTTAGCATTTGTATGTGAAATTACATTTGAGCCATTTCAAAACTGTGTAAAAGTGATTGGACATGTACTGTAACATTTCAGTTCCTGAAATCATGATCAGGAAGCAGGTGAAAGTACATATTACAGTGTAAAAACTTGCTAAGCAGGGCTGGGATTTAGCTCAGTGGTTGTAGAGTCTGCTTTGCAAGCACAAAGTCCCGAGTTTGATCTCTGGCACCATACACCATGATGCTGGGCATGGTGACTCGTGCCCACCAGGAATTAGTACCACACATTACAGTGCCAGACTTAGTGGCTCATACCTATAATCCCAGTACTTGGGAGGCAGGGGCAGGAAGATTCCTAAGAGTGAGGCTTACCTGGGCTACATAGTAAGGTCAAGGCCAGCCTGAACTACAAAGCAAGACCCTGTCTCAAAAAAAAAAAAAAATAACTTGGTAAACAAAGCCTAGGGAATAATATCCAAGACTAATGCCATATGTAGTAGAATATATATGAGAGATTTCAGAGTATTGAACCCATGAACTGTGCACTGAGCTTTTTAAATTTTGAGACTGGGTTTGATAAGTCACTACGTCTCCCAGCCTAGACTGAAATATGCAATCCTCCTGCTTCAGCCTCCCAGAATGCTGGGATTATAGGTATGCACCATCAGGCCCAGGAGTTTTTAAGTCTTAAATGAATACTTTCTTAACTCCCATTTAAAACAAACATACTTTACCTCTTAAAATATATATACTTGCTGGGTGTGGTGGCTCACGCCTGTCATCCCAGCACTCGGGAGGCAGAGGCAGGAGGATTGCTGAGTTTAAGATTTGCCTGGGCTACATAGTGAGCTCAGGGCCAGCCTGAACTACAGAGCGAGACCCTGTCTCAAAAAAAAAAAAAAATACACACACACACACACACACACACACTTAATGGAGGACATTTCAATTTTAATTAACATTGCTTTTTCTCTAACTAAGATTGTCTAGAGAAGTTAAAATAGTGTTCATTTCATAGTTAAATAGTATCTTTAAATGGAACATGATGATAAAAATTGAGATTTAAAAAACCTTTTCTTTTATCTGTAATAAACATAGGCCGTGAGAATCAGTATCTATGGTCGTCCAGGTCCTTGTTATGTTGATATACCTGCAGATTTTGTGACCCTCCAGGTGAATGTGAATTCTGTAAAGTGAGTAGTACTTATTTGCAATCTTGTTTCATCATAGTGCCTACTGTTTTGTTTTGTTTTTTTTCATAGTACTAGGCATTGAACTCAAGGTCTTTGCACTGAATTAGCATTTTGAAACAGGGTGTGGCCAAGTTGTTAAATCACCCAGGTTGGTTTTAGACTTGTGTTCCACCTGCCTTGGCCCTGCAGAGCACCAGGATTTTAAAAAGAATTTGGCTGGCAGTTTATAAATTACTCTTCATTTGTCTTAACTTGATGATTTAATAATTACTGAGTCCTAGCCAAAGAAGTTAATTCTGTTAATTAAGATGGTATTATTTAGTAATTACTTTGGACTCTATCAAATGCTTAGAACTTACTGGATTCTTCATTTGAAATTATTCCTCCAGTAACTACATATACATATCCCCATTGTCATTAATGGGTTATTGAGTGTGCTAGTATAGGCAAAAAGAGGAAGTAATTGTTGAAAAATTATTAGGATTCAGCATACAAATATCAGTCTAGCTATCTCTTTAAACATTTTCGGACATGTTTCTATGATTTCCATGTCTATTTCTTAAATAAACACTGAATGAAACGAGGCCTAGTGTTGCATACCTATAATTTTAGAACTCAGAAGGCTGAGGCAGGAGGATCTAGAGTTTGAGGCCAGCCTGGACTACATGGTGAGACCCTGTCTTAAAATAAAAAAGTGAGAAGTATTTTTTAAAAAAACCAGCAGGGCCAGAGATATAGCTCAGTGACACAGCGCCTGGCTCACAAGCACAAGGTCCTGAGTTTGATCTCCAGTACCAAAAAAACCTAAAAAACAAAAAAGCACAGTGTTTTCCTCACTAATACCTCAGTCATCCCTAAGGAATACGTACTTGGGTTAATGCCTCAACCTAGGTACTATTTAGTGTAATTCTGCTTGTGGACCATTAGACTATTGATGATATATTTTTTTTATCTTATAAGGAAAATAGGTGTTTTCCTATTATAAAAAGTTCTGAAAAAAATCCGGAAAAGTAGAAAGTGGAAATCCTTCTGTGTGGGGGTGGGGGTGGGGTGGAGGGCTGTTAGTGGAGATTGAACCCTTGGCCTTTGCATTGACCTGTATCCACAGGGCTCTAAATTTTTTTTTCTTTTGTGAATTAAACCCCAGGCCTTGGGACTAAGCTAAATTTCCAGCTCTTTTTATTTTTTATTTTGTGATAGGATTTTGCTAAGTTGCCCAGACTGAGCTGGAATTTATGATCCTCCTGCCTCAGCCTCTGAGTTCTAGGATTACAGGTGTGTGCTAACAAACCTGGCAAGAAACTCTTTCATTTTAGGATTGACATTTGTAACATACAGTACTTTTTCTATTTGTTTTTCACACATATATGCTCACTATATAGTTTCATATCTATCATACCTTTTTTTTTTTTTTTTTTTTTTTGAGTCAAGGTCTCGCTTTGTAGTTCAGGCTGGGCCTGACCTCACTATGTAGCCCAGGCCAGCCTCAAACTCATAGCAATCCTCCTGCCTCTGGCTCCTGAGTGCTTGGATTACAGATGTGAGCCACCATGCCTGGCATTGTGGTATGTGATACCGGGTGTCGAACTAGGGACCTTGCACTTGCAAGGCAGACGCTAGAACCACTGATCTAAATCCCTGGCCCTATCAAACCTTATTCAATTAGCATTATTGTAACATTTTTTATTGTTTTGATATTATTTACTGAATATAATTTTTGTGGATTTTGCTCTTGTGGAAATGAATAAAGGGGTGATTTTTATATAAGGTGATCAGACAGAAAGGACATTTATACTTTAAAATACCTGAGTATTATAATTCAGATAATACTGAGAAGTAGGTTAATTCTGTAAGATTTCTTTTATATTTTTGTAAAGATTGAATATCTCATCATATGTGCACATATTTGGATAACAGTGTATGTCTAAATTTTGCACAGTATTCTTTTTATTTATTAAAATAAATGAAATAAAAATGAGAAATTACTGTCCAGAAATACTTAAGTGTGGCAGTTTAAATAGTCCCTTTGCTAGTGCATATTGTGATATGTAGTATTAACTGCATGTAGTCAGTTGAAATAAACAGTGAAATAGAGAAGTGGTTACATGCATAGACCTTGGAGACAGAATAACTGGTCACTGCAGTCTCTGCCACATGCTGCCTTAGGACCTTCAGCCAGTTAATTTCTTCTGTACATCTTTTCCTCAGTGGTGAAACTAAGATAATACTAATACTAACCTCATTGTTTTCAAAATTAAATAAGGGGCACATAGTATCAACTATTAGCTTTTAGTATGGTTTTTACATTACAGCAACTACCACTACTAAAGTTTTGACTCAAATTTCCTCTCAATGAATTACCCATCTCAGTGGCTATTAGATAATATTAGGGAAGAATTGTTAATCTATTAGATGTGATGAGTGTATTGTAGTTGTATGAGAGAAGTTCCTTATGTGTTAGAGCCTCCTCAGGGAGTTTTTAAAGATGACTATCTATAATTGACTTAAAATGATTTAAGGGGGAAATGTGTGTGTGTATAAAACAAATGAAAAATGGTATTAGTTGTTGAATCTCCATGGTGAGAATACAGAGTTTATTGTACTATTTTGCCTACCTATTTATATATTTGAAATTTTCACACTAAAAAGTTTAGAGTTTCTTAACGCACAGAGCTTTGTGTTTCTAGGTATATGGAGTGCTGCATGCCACCTCCTACTGGTATGGCAGAATCCTCTGCTGTTTATTTGGCTGCATCTGTTATTAGGAATGCCCAACGGCCCCTTCTTGTCATTGGGAAAGGTAGGATTGAACAGAGTTCACAAATCCTCCTTGGCTTTTGAAAGAATATCAGTACTTTTAAAAAATTGTTGTCATTATTTATTATCTGCTCTAATATTTGAAGTTGAAACAGAAATATTCATCATTTTATTTTTTAGGTTTCAAATCATAGAATTGTCTTCAAATGCCCAGAGTTCTTACTCTTTTAAGGAAATACCTCCTACCTTTGAGACTTAAAGTTTGAAGGATGAGGCAGGAAAATCACGAGTGTGAACCTAGCTGGAGCAACTAGTGACTTAGTAAAACGTCTCAAAAGTAAAAACTAAAGAAAGGGCTGAAAATATATCTCTGTGCACTATTTACTCAACATAACGATATAGACCCATCCATTTTTTTCCTGCAAATGACAGAATTTTGTGCATGGCTGAATATATAAGTGTATATAAAATTTTTCTTTATCCATTGTCTGTTGATAGGGACCTAGGCTGGTTTCATATATTTATTGTGTATTGCGCTGCAGTATGAGTATATAGGTATCCACATCATATGCTGGCTTTCACTCCCTCAGGTATATACCAAGGGATGGTGCAGCTAGATCAAATGGTAGTTCTATTTTTAGTTTTTTGAGGACGCTGTATATTGATTTACATAATGGCTGTACTAATTTATATTCCTACCATGCAGAGACCCTGGGTTCAGTCTCCAGTGCTCCCTCTAAATTGGAAAATGTACAAGTAAAAAGAAGAAATGTCTATTCAGTTGGACATTAACACTTTTCCAGCAAATATTTACTATTTGTGTATAGCAGCGATGACAAACATGTTTGTGTCCCAATCTTTACCTATATTTAGGAATTTTAAAGACCCATATAAAGAGTATTAACTAAGTTAAAACAAAATTTAAGATTACTTTCTCCAGAGGTGTTCTACCCACCAGTTCATACTCCTGTCAGCAATTTATTATTGTATCCATTTTGTGTTTTAGAATTGAGGCTATTGGAATCACCTGTGACCATACTAATCAAGTTATCAGTTACTCAGAAATTAACTACATACAAATGAAGATTAGTTTGTTTTGTTTTGTTTTGTTTTTTGAGACAGGGTCTCGCTTTGTAGTTCAGGCTGGCTCTGAGCTAACTATGTAGCCTAGGCAAGCTTCGAACTCAGCAATCCTCCTGTCTCTGCCTCCCGAGTGCTGGGATTACAGGCGTGAGCCACCACACCCAGCACTGTGGTATGTGGTATTGATTGTTGGTGGGTGTGAGTCTCCAAACCCAGCATTGTATGTGGTTTCCAGGAATCGAACTCAGGACCTTGTATTTGCAAGGCAGGCGCTGGAACCGCTGAGCTAATCCTCCGGTCTGAAGACTAGTTTTTTAAAAATAACAACAGAAAAAAAATGTAGGTCAAAGCTGAGTTGACTGCATGATGCATACATTAACTTTATGACTGGCAAACAACTGCTTTGAATCTCAGTACCTCACTGGTACATAGGAATATTAATTACTTCAGTAGGGTACATTAAATAGCAAAATGTGTGGGAACCACTGAGTGGATGCTAGTTTTCATTCTTTAACAAATATTTGATGAGGCTTATAATGAGTCAGGATTATAGAAAACACTGATGAAAGGTACACATGGGGTCTCAGAATTGTAGAAGGTTTTTGTTTTTATTTTTGCTTTTTTGAGACAGGATCTCACTCTATAGTTCAGACGGGCCTTAAACTCACTATGTAGCTCAGGCTGACCTCAATTTCATAGCAATCCTCCTGCCTCAGCCTCTCAAATTCTGGGATTATAGCTGTGTACCATTAGACCTGCCAAGTAGAACTGATAGGAAAATTTATGAAGTTTTAGCAGTTCATGGCCCCTAGATTAGTGGACTCTGCAGAACAGGTTTGCAGGTGATGGATGGCAATGTATGAAGGTGAAGAGAGCCTTTCTCTCTTAGGGTAGAGTTCTTCCTTGCCTATTTAGACCTTCCAGTACAGATAATGTGTTCAGAGAATTGTGGGTAGAAGTTCAGCAAGCCCATGGCATAAAAGGTAACAACAGAAAGAGATGCAAAATACAAGTTTTGTTTAGAGTTAGACCTTGTTCAGAATAATTGAGAATATTATTGAGGGGAATAAAAATTATTGCTTCTTAAGCATATTTAAATAACAATGATTAAATCCATGGTTCCAGTTTGTCTTGTGTTTAAGCCCATATATGAGCAGGAGAGTGTGTGTGATCAAAGAGCAGTTCACACAAACTTTTCTTAAGTTCCTAGTGCCAAGCTTAGCTGACTTATTCAACACCTGTGTGGAAATTTCTGTGTGCATTTCTTGTAGGTGCTGCTTATGCCCATGCAGAGGAAAACATCAGGAAATTGGTGGAGCAATGTAAACTGCCATTTTTGCCCACTCCTATGGGCAAGGGTGTTGTCCCTGACAGCCATCCAAACTGTGTAGCTGCAGCCAGATCCAGGTGCGTGGGGTTCCAGGTTTTAAATATAGTCACCTGGAACTGACTATATTTAGGCTGCATATATTTTGTGGTTTTACTGGCTGAAACTAGAGGGAAGGTCTGAATGAATGATGAATTCTTTTTTTTTTTTTTTTTTTTTGAGGCAGGGTCTTGCTTTGTAGTTCAGACTGGCTCTGAGCTCACTATGTAGCCCAGGCAAGCCTCGAACTCAGCAATCCTCCTGCCTCTGCTTCCCGAGTGCTGGGATTACAGGTGTGAGCCACCACACCCGGCACTGTGGTATGTGGTATTGATGGTTGGTGGGCATGAGTCTCCACACCCAGCATTGTATGTGGTTGGGGGGATCGAACTCAGGACCATTGCACTTGCGAGGCAGGTGCCGGAACCACTGAGCTAACCCTTCGGCCCAGAATGATGTAATTCTAAGCGCATCTATTTGCTACTTTTACTTTTTAGCAATTTAGAAATTTATGAACTTTGTTTTGGCTGTCATCATTTTAGATGAGAAATTACCACACTTGAATCATTTTGTTCACTTATATTAATATCTTGTTTTCTCTGACTGCTTTTAATATTTTTCTTTAGTTAATTATACATTTGAAATGGTTTTGTCTTATCCTTTTATACTTCTCAAAGTTTTTGAATCTGGAAATTTATTTCTTTCTCTAAATTTTGAAAGGTTTTCACCATTATTTTTCAAAATTCTTTCTACACCGATCTCTTTCTCATCTCCTGAAACTCTAGTGATACAAATATTACATACTTTGACACTATCCACAGGTTCCTGAGTATGTTAATTTTTTTTCAGTCCTTTTGTCTCTTAAATTTTCTATTTCTTTGCTAAGAGCTTCTACATTTATTTTTATTTTAAGAATATTTTTTTCCTTTAGGAAGCATAGTTATAAAAGCTCCTTTAAAGTCTTTTTTTTTTTTTTTTTTTTTTTTTGAGACAGGGTCTCACTTTGTAGTCCAGGCTGGCCCTGAGCTCACTGTGTAGCTCAGGCAAGCCTCAAACTCAGCAATCCTCCTGCCTCTGCCTCCCGAGTCCTGGGATTACAGGCGTGAGCCACCACGCCTGGCACTGAGGTATGTGGTATTGATTGTTGGTGGACGTGAGTCTCCACGCCCAGCATTGTATGTGGTTTCCGGGGATGGAGCTCAGGACCTTGTGCTTGTGAGGCAGGCGCCAGAACCACTGAGCTAATCCTCCGGCCCTGTTATCTGATTTCTTGATGATAGTCATTCTTCCTAGAGTAACATGGAAGCTTAATGTTGATTAAATGTGTATTTCTCTAATGATTAGAGACATTGAGCATTTTTAATGTATTTATTGATGATTTATATTTTTATTGAGAAGTGTCTGTTTATTTCAATAGCCCCATTTTGGATTGGCCTTTCAACCGGGGCCTAAGTTTTTTAGGTCTTTATATATTGTAGATATTTGTCTTCTGTCTAGAGAATAGCTGGCAAAATACTTCTTTCCAATTTTTTTTTTTTTTTTGAGACAGGGTCTTGCTTTGTAGTTGAGGCTGGCCTTGAGATTACTATGTAGCCCAGGAAAGCCTCGAACTCAGCAATCCTCCTGTCTCTGCCTCCCGAGTGCTGGGATTACAGGTGTGAGCCACCACACCCGGCTCCCATTATTTTCTTTTTTGACACTGGGGATCAACTCAGGATCTTGCACTTCCAAAGCAGGGGCTGGAACCACTGAGCTAAATCCCTGGCCTCCTTTCCCATTTTATAGGTTGCTTCTTTATGATTGGTTGTTCCCTCTGGTGTCCAGAAGCTTTTTAATTTAACTGTTGATTCTTAATATTATTTGTTGGGGAATTGGTTTTCTGTTCAGAAAGTCTTTGCCTACTCCTTCAATAATTTATGTTTTAGGAGTCCCACAATGGCAGAGTAGTAAGTGCTGTCAACCCAGCTTCTCCATTACAAAGTGTTTAGAGTCTGGAAAACAGTAGCTTGGAGGGGAGATGAAGTGAGTAGACAATACCTGGCAGCCAGGGGAGAACTGACAGAGAAGAAAATAGCATTAAGTAATACAGAACAAGTAGACCACACTGTGGAAGAGAGGCTGCAGCACTGCAGACAGTGCCTGGCCAGCTACCAACTGGGAGGCAAAGTGAAACTAGCAACTTTTTGCTCACAGAGACTCAGAAAACTGCGTTGGAACTGAAAGAATCAGAAGCAGAAGTAGAGGTCCATTCGACCCTGCTATTTCCCTCCTGGGTATATTTATGAAAGAATGGCATCATAGCAAAGTGACTTATGTGCATCCATGCTTATAGCAGCACAATTTGTAATAGCTAAATCTTGGAAACAGCCCAAATACCCATTAACTGGAGACTGGATAAAGCAGATGTGGTTTTTTTTTAATGAAATGGCATATTACTCAAACATAAAGAATGATAAATTAGAGACATTTATAGCTAAATGGATGCACCTTGAGGTAAGTGAAATAAATGGGACACAGATATATAAATACTGTATTATTTCTCTAGTATGAAAAACTGAAGGTGTAAATGAGTTCCAGAATATATGATAGCTATTGTGAAATAGGAAAAAAATGTTCAAAGGGAAAGGAGAACTGGGGGAGGGATAGCAGGGGAAAGCAAAGAAGGGGAAGAAAAATTTTGATGGAAAAAATGGAAACAAAGCTTATATATGTGGGGGTTAGGGGTTGAAGCGAGGGCAGAGAGAAATGGGAAAAAATACAAATCGAAACATAACATGTACAGGTACAGATTCTCAGTGATGAATGTGATCATAATGTATTCCTAAAATGTAAATAAACTCAATTTATTTTAAAAATAGAAACAATGAAACCCCCCCCCAAAAAAAAGACAAAAGAAAGGAAATAAGGGAGGGAAGAAATTAACTTGGTGTAATAATTTAGAAAGCAGTTCAGGCATATGAATTAATGCACTTTAAAGAAAAAAACCTGGGGCCAGAGATTTAGCTCAGTGGTTCCTGTGCCTGCCTAGCAATTGCAAAGTCCCTGGTTCATCCCGGTAACCACATACAACAATACTGGGTGTGGTGACTCACACCCAACAGCAATCAGCACCACATACCACAGTGCTGGGCGTGGTGGCTCAGGCCTATAATCCCAGCACTCAGGAGGCAGAGGCAGGAGGATTGCTGAGTTAGAGGCTTGCCTGAGCTACATAGTGAGCTCAGGGCCAGCCTGAATTACAAAGTAAGACCTTGTCTCAAAAACACACACACACACACACACACACACACACACACA
>PVIC010039963.1:0-16878 GCA_004025085.1 Thryonomys swinderianus | reverse complement strand
CAGGGGGTGGCAGCCTTGGTATGTGCAGTGATACCATGAGCTCTGATGAGGTCTGTGGCTATGGCTTCTACTGCAGAGCAGAACTGTTGACTGTAAGATGGAACTGGCTTCACAAGTGCATGTGGGTTGGTTGCAAATCCTCAACCTGTACAACCTCCTGGTGCTATGGCTATTGTAGGGGAAGTCCCTACTAAGAAAAGCTACTTTGTTCAGGTTTGTGGAGCTGGATTTAAGATGCATCGGGGTGCCCTTCTGAAGACAAGCACTGTGCAGCAGGCAGCTCATCAAAGGCAGTTTGCAAAGGGCAAAGTTAGCAAGAAGGGAGGGAGTGGGTACACATGACTTTCAGCAGGTGCTGGCCAGGCTGCTTGTGCGGCCAGCCCCAGAGAGAGCTCAGGGCCCTCAGAGGCATCCTTGCCAGATACTTGCTTGCTTTCAGTGGTGAGGTGCTCTCTTCTCTTGAGGTTTCCCTTTCCACTTCTGAGGGCGTCCAACCGTGAGACCTAGGACCTCATTTCCTCTACGAACCATGTAACTTCTGCGAGACCTACAGGGGCAGCCAGTTCTAAAATTCATCCTGTAGACATTTGTGGAGTGCTGCTCTTTGTCAAGTTCTTACCTCCACGGAGTCCCCATGATGACCCACAGGAATCCTAGTATGGGCCCCTTTGAAGAGGAATAAACTGACGTACAGAGAGGCTGCATAACTTGAAGCAAATACATGGGTTAGCTGGGTACACATTCATGTGGATGAGCTGATATTTGAACCTCAGCTTTTTTTCATGCCAAGCTAGACTTTAGGGACCTTCTTGTGCCTCTGATGGCTGTTTTGAGGCCCTTTGGATCAGGCCAACTCTAGGGACAGCTTTTCAGATGTGCCAGTGTCCACCCAGCTCTCTCAAGCCCTTCACTGCATAAAGCGATTTCTATAGCATGTTAAGGATGAAAGGAGCCTGTCTGATCCTGAATCTCCTTCCTGGGAAATTCCCTTCCTCCTCCACAGACCGAGGTTGAAGCAAACTGATATCCTATATTTTCCTAGTCGCTGCCATCCACTTCATAGTCCTCCCGCTCTGTGTAGCTGCCAGGCACTTTCCCAGGCTTTCCAAGCAAGTAGGAGACCCCTTGCATCACCTCGCAGCTGGGAACAGCTGGAGGCCTAGTCCTCTGGCTCTGATTGGTCTAGGGCTCAGTCTTGTACCTCTCCCTTGGGTGGAAACCTGGCTGGTCGCAATACATCTCAGCCCCGATCAAACCCCTTCGCTGAGAACATCTCCTGCCCTCCTGGGAACCTATAAAATTTAACTTAAATGGCTGCACCCAGGACCTCCCAAGTTGGCCCTGATTAGGGTTTGACTGAAAGGTATTTAGCCAGTCTGGGAACCCGGAGGCTGCAGTGTCCAGGAAACACTTCTCTGTACATGCTACACAGCTGGGGGAGGATCCGAGGCAAGGCAGAAACCTTCCTAAGGTACCTGATGATGGTTTGAAGCTATGCTTCCCCACTGTAAGGCTTTGCCAAAACATCCCTCTGATTTGCTGCCCACTAGGCACTGCCTGGACTCCAAAGTCTCTGTCTCCAGGCTGGTCCCTTGGGCCTCCTCCCAGCCAACACCTCCCTGCGCTGAGCTCTGAGTCGGCCTCCCAGCAAAAGCCTGTGTCGGGATAACCTTCCAAGCCTGAAGATTCCCTTCAACCCAAATGCACATATCACCGCATCTCACAACGCATTTCACTGTCGTTCATGTTGTATTAGTATAAGTGCCTTAAAAGCAGATCAGAGATTCAACTAATTTGCTCATTAGTAAAAGGAAATTAGCCATTTGAGATCTGTTCTAATAAAATTAGCTTGGTGACAAACGCTTTGTTGCCATGTTTATTAGATTACCATACTCCCTGCATTTTAAAGGCCAGCACAGTCATCAGCAACTCTTCAGGGTATTCTCGGAGCTTCTCTTTTACTCTTGTTTGTTCTTCCTTTCAGGCCTGTCGAGATGTCTTTTCCCTTTCAAGGCTGACTGGGGAGGCCTGACCCAGTTCTGGGCTCCGTTGCGCACACTTCTGAGAGCCCCAGGACGCCTGTCCCCTCTGCACCCACATTTCTGGCCATTTCACCTCCCTCACCCCAGTGCTATCTCCTTGGCTTGTGTGCAGCTGGCTGCCTTAGTCCACACTGAGCTATTAGCAAAGAACAGAGATCTCTCGGCTCACAGTTTTGGAGGCCCAGAGGCCCCGTGTCAGGGCGTCAGCGTCTGGTGTGGGCTTTGTCGCTGCAGCGTAACAGCAGACAAGGGAAGAGAGAGAGAGCAGACTTCTGAGAGGACGCCTCCTCTTCTTCCATGGAGGAGCCTGCTTGCACACGAAGGATGAACCCTTATTCCCTCAACGTCTCTTCAAGGCCCAACTTCTTAATACTGTTACGGTGAAAACTGAACTTCAGCACGAGTCTGGAAAGGGACGCACAGCCCACAGCACCACGTCTTTCCGTGGAGCCAGCATCGTGCCGCCCCGCCCTGGCCCTCGGGCCTGCAGAAGCCCTGACCCCTCCTGGCTCCTGGGCCCCGTTCGGGGTCCCCTGTCCCACACAGCTGTCTGGATTACTCTCGGCTTTAGCGCACCCTTGGACTTGTGCTGCCTTCACCCAGTCGTCTGTGTCCACGCGCTCGGAAGTGACCGCCGGGGTGACTGACTGCTTGTCTGTTTGCTTCTGTCTGTGAGTGCCTGGATGTTGGGTGCTCCACTAGTATGGAGCGGAAAGCCCATGAAGCGCCTGGCCCACGGTGAGCTGCTGGGAAGGTCCCGCGTGCCTGAGGTGGGAGGGAGATACGTGCTCTCCCGGAAGCCGTAGCCACCGTGATGGAGGCTGTGTGATGTGGACTAAGCGCTCCCGACCTCACACAGTGCTGCTGGCGCCTCCTTTACAGCGTTTCATCCTGGCCGTGCGTCTTTCTCACGCTCACTGTGAGCACTTTGTGCTTGGCGCGGGCCAGCCAGTACCTGCATTCTCTTCTTCCTCCCTCTCTCCCTTTCTGTCTTCCTTTGATACCAAGGAATGAACCCAGGGTCTTCACACTGAGTTACATTCTCAGCCTTTTTTATTTATTTTTATTTTTTTATTATTTATTTATTTATTTATTTATTTTGAGACAGGGTCTCGCTTTATAGTTCAGGCTGGCCCTGAGCTCACTATGTAGCCCAGGCAAACCTTGAACTCAGCAATCCTCCTGCCTCTGCCTCCCAGGTGCTGGGATTACAGCTTGAGCCACCAAACCCGGCCCAGCCTTTTTTATTTTTTATTTGGAGATGGGATGTCACTAAATTCTTCAGATGGAACTTGAACTTGTGATCTTTCTGCCTCAGCCTCCAAGAATGCCAGGATTCCAGGGGTACAGGGCCTCTCGCCAGCAGCTTCTGGCTCTCCTCAGCCTACTCCTCATGCTCTGTGCACTGGCTTTCTTTCATTTAATCTCCTGGATGACCCAAGGAAGTAGAGCACGCTGTCATTCTCTTTTAAAAGTGCAGGACTGGGGCTGGAGGGTTAGCTCAGTGGTTCTGGCGCCTGCCTCGCAAGCACAAGGTCCTGAGTTCAATCCCCGGAAACCACATACAATGCTGGGCGTGGAGACTGACGCCCACCAACAGTCAATACTGCATACCACAGTGCTGGGCGTGGTGGCTCACGCCTGTAACCCCAGCACTCGGGAGGCAGAGACAGGAGGATTGCTGAGTTCGAGGCTTGCCTGGGCTACATAGTGAGCTCAGGGCCAGCCTGAACTACAAAGCAAGACCCTGTCTCAAAAAAAAAAAAAAAAAAAGTGCAGGACTGACTTTGGCGAGCCCCCAAGGTTACCCTGCTTGTAAACTGCTGAGTGCGGATCCAAACCCAGGTTTCCGCGTTCCCAATACATGGGTCCTAACACCAGTCTACGTGGTATGTGTAGGTGAATGGCAGCTACCTGCCGTTCTGGGCTGCGACATGAATTTCCTGAACATGGGGCCTATGGCATGTTCATTTCTCCAATCCTACCAGTGTGCAGAAGCCCTGCTGAGTGAACCAGTCTCCAGGGCAGGTGTGACCAGACTCTGCACACCATTTGGAGGTCGGAGGTCCATAGCAGAGGGCAGCCGGGGTGGTCCAGTAGAACCTAGTACTTTCTCTGCCTTCAGCAGCCCCGGGCCCAGCCTCTCCGTGCCCCTCCCACATCCCTCCTATCCTGGTACAAATCATTGGCTCAGACAACAGCGATGTGTTTATCCCACAGGATGTGACTCTGAATATTAGAATGTCAGAAGCGGCTGCCTTCCCAATAAGTTGCTGTCAGTGAGGAAATAAAAGGGGAGTTGCAGTTATTTAATTTGGAGCGTGCTGGTGACAGGCTGGGCCTGAGGACTCGCTGCTGTCTGCCAGCCGCTGGGGCATGAGAACCCGGGAGATCTTGCCCTCAGCGCTCCCTGAAGTTCACCGGAGTTCCTGGTACCCATTCCCCTCCCTTCGGGGCTCTGTCGCCCCCCCCCCCACCGGCTCCCCTGCATTGTGAGTCTCCTGTCCTTTCCGGCCCTTTAATCTTCATTGCACCCTGTGTGTGCCACCCCTGCCAGGCTCACTCTTGCCTGGCACTTTCACTGCATTTCTTCCATTCATCTTCCTACTCGCAGGAAGTACATTAAAGAATAAGGAAATTGTGGTTAGAAGAAGGCTCAGCATCCGGTCTTCTGCTGCCCTGCAGATGGAGAGGCTAAAGGAGGTCAGGGAGTGCGCCCGGCCAGCCGTTCCCTCAGTGCTCCCCAGGGCGAAGCTGTGGGAGTTCCCAGAGGACGGAGATGTGGGGTGGGCTGGTGCTCTCATCCTCTGGAGGGGCTGCCCTGGGTGGAGCCGCCGTCAGGGGGCTCATTGCATCACAGATATTCAGGAGCTGAGTCTCCATAGCTCTTTCTCTGGCTCGGCCCCACATATATTCTGGGCTGTAGGGAATGGACTGAGCAGAGGACGCTCTGTCTAGGCTGAGAGGCTGAGCTGCGTCAGTGCTGGAGGTGTGGTCCCTCTCCACAGTGCTGTGCTCCAGACACGGAGCCCCTCGAAGGAGGAGTTTGGGGACCCTCTCTGGAGTACTGTACCCAGGGCCAATGGAGAAAAGCGCACAGGCTTTGGAATCTGCCTCGGGAGGGTACAGATGCAGCCGTCAGGTGGGGCCTCGGGCAAGCTGCTGAACCTGCCCAGGCCTCAGACCTCCGGGCTGGTGTCAGCTTCTCAGGAGAGGTGTGAGGATGGATGGGAACAGCGGGAGCGGGGCTGGGAGGGTGGCGTGGGAGGAACCACCCACACTCAAGCACGTCCCAGTCTGACCATCAGCCTGTCACAGGGCGGGGAACATAGGATCAGGGAGCCGAAGCTCGTGAGGATCCTGGGGCTGCCAGAAATCAGCTTCACGCAACCCCAGCCCTGCAGGCAATCTGGCTCCGGGGAAGGTGTGGTCCTGGGGGGTGTGGGATAACTCACTGGAAAGAGGTGTCCCAAAAAAGGCTTCTAGACACGTCTGTGTCCACCATGTTCCTTGCTCTGGTCCTTCCCGAGTCTAGACTCTCACCAAGGGCAGTTTTCTGTCCCTCCTGACTCAGAGCCCTAAGGAGACCTGGCCAGTGAGCCCACATGAGGCGTGAGAGTGAGCGGAGAGGCACCAGGGTGCCCAGTCCCAGCAGGAACGCGTACTAGCTTTGTGAGCTGGCGGTGCTTTGTGAAAGGCTCATCGACTGTCCGGGGCAGGGGGAGGGGGAGTGATTTCAGGGCAGTGTGGAGCTCAGCACACGGAGGCAGTTTCTCCCCTTGAGAGGCCGTGCACAGCTACAGCTGCAGGCTCTCACCAGCAGCCTCTGGCCCTGCCCGCCCTACTCCTCCAAACCCAAGGGAGCAGCGGAGGGGCCTCTGCAGCTGGAAACTCTCCTAGTTTTACAAAGATTTTTTTCTGCATCTTTATCTCTCCTCTTCCTCTGAGTGTCCCACTGCAGGTTGGTTGGCACGACTGAAGCCATCCCACGGTCTCTGAGGCTGTGTTCATCTTCCATCAACAGTTTCTGTCTTTGTTCTCCAGTCTGGGCAATTGCTATTGTCTTATCTTCAAGCCCACTGACTGATCCTTCTGCCATCTCAAATTACCACTGAGGGCTGGGGATGTAGCTCGGTGGCACAGCGCCTGCCTGGCAAGTGTGGAGTCCTGAGTTCCATCCCTGGCACCAAAAGCAAAAATAAAACAAAACGAAATGAAACAAAAATCACCACCGAAACTCTTCATTTACTTTTCACTTCCTTTACTATATTTTTTAACCCTACAATTTCTGTTTAGTTTGTTTTTATAGTTTCTCGAAATTCTTGATTTGTTGAGTCATTTTAGTGGTATAGTTTAATTCCTTAAACACATGTAATTATACAGTCTTTTAATTCTTTAAACTGGCTCCCTTGGATTTTTAAAGCACATAGGTAACAGTTGCTTTTGAAATCTTTGTCTGCTGATTCTAATGCCTGAGTCTGCCTCTGCTGGTTTCTGTGGACTTCTTCCTTGGAAGTATGGGTCACATTTCCTTTTCTTTGTATGCTGTAATTTTTTTTGCAAGAAATGGGACATTTTAGATATTATCTTGTACAGTCTCTGAATGCTGATACTCTTTGAATGTTGTTTTTTTTTAAGTGACTATATTTGGATTTAACAAGAGGAATCTCTCTTCCCAGTGATGTCTCTATTCAATTCTTTAAAAATTCCTTCTAGGGCCAGGGATTTAGCTCAGTGCTTCCAGCGCCTGCCTACCAAGTGCAAGGTCTTTGGTTTGATCCCCAGTAACCACATGCCACAGTGCAGGCATGGTGGCTCATGCCTGTAATCCCAGCACTCGGGAGGCAGACAGGAGGATTGCTGAGTTTGAGGTTTACCTGGGCCACATAGTGAGCTCAAGGCCAGCCTGAACTACAAAGTGAGACCCTGTCTCAAAAAAAAAAAATCCTTCTAGTTTTATATTTTTAATTGAAATCTTTATTGGTATATTTTATATACAGCTCACAATCACACTCAATTTGTACCAGTATATGACACAAGTTAATTCTCATTTGTACCCATATTCCTACCCACCCACAACTTCCCACACCTTATATACATGCTATTTCTTTTTCTTTCCAGATCATATTTATTCTTTCCCCTCATTACATTCCCCCACCACATACCCTTTGAATATTTCCTATTTTATAAAACATATCATACATTTTAGAACTCATTTACATCTATAGGTTCTCATACCAGAGAAAAGATACAGTATTTACATATCTGTGACCTATTTACTTCACTTATTAATGTGTCCTCAAGGTGTATCCATTTGCACATAAATGAATGAAACTTGTCAGTCTTTATGGCAGAGTAATACTCCACTTCTTAGAAAAACCACATCTTCTTTATCCAGTCTCCAGTCGATGGATATCTGGGTTGTTTCCAAAATTGGGCTATCACAAACTGAGATGCTATGAACACAGGTGTACATATGTCTTTACAATATGATTCTTTTAATTCCTTCGAGTATATTCCTAGCAGAGGAATAGCAGGGTCAAATTGGATCTCTAATCCTAGTTTTCTAAGGAATCTCCACACTGATCTCCACAATGGTTGTACAAGTCTACAATCCCACCAACAGTGAAGAAGTGTTGCTTTCTCCCCTCAGCCTTGCTAGCATTTATTGCTGCTTGATTTCACAATAGCAGCCATTCTTGGTGGGGGGTGAGATGAAATCTCAGTGTTGTTTCCACCTGCATCTCTCGAATGACCAGTGATGTTGAACATTTCTTCATATGCTTCTTGGCTGCTTTAACTTCTGCCTCTGAGAAGGGTCTGTTCATTCTGATGCCCATTTTTGAATTGGGTCTTTCTTTAAACCTGGGGGGACTGATTTGTTTAAATTCTTTATATAATCTAGATAGTAGCCCTTTGTCTAACAAACAGCTAGTAAAGATTTTTTTCCCATGTTGTTGGTTGTCTTTTAGCGGTGCCAGTGGTTTCTTTTGCTGTGCAGAAGATTTTTAGGAGGATTAGATCCCATTTGTTGATTCTTTCTGCTAGTTCTCGTGCTAGCTTTTGTTCATAAAGTCTCTGCCTAAGCCAATGTCTCCAAGAGTTTTACCTATTGTTTCTGTTTTAATGTTTAAGTCTTGAATCTATTGTGATTTTAGTACACGGTGAAAGAGATAGGTCTAGCTTTAGTTTTTGGCAGGTTAAAGCCCAGGTTTTCCAGCACTATTTGTTAAAGAGGCTGTCTTTCCTCCACTGAGGATGTTTGGCTCCTTTGTCAAAGATAAGGTGGCTCAGTGTATCTGGAGTTGTTAGATCTTCTAATCTATTCCACTGATCCTCAGGTCTGTTAGTTTGCCAGTCCCGTGCAGTTTTTATCACAGTGGCTTTATAGTACAGTTTTAAGTTGGAGCAAGACAAACCCAAAGCTCGTACTAGGGAGGAAATTATAAGGATCAGAATAGAAATTAATGTAATGGAGACAAAGAGAACAATACAAAGAATACAGAAGAGTTGATTCTTTGAAAGGATAAATAAAATTGACAGGCCCTTCGCCAACCTTATCAAATAAAGGAACGAAAAGGCTCAGATCCATGCTATTAGAATGAAAATGGGTAAATCACCACAGAGCCACTGGAAGTCCAAAGGATAATAAACACGTATTTTGAAAATTTGTACTCCTTCTAGTTTTTAGTCTGGCTTCCTAAAGTTTATCTCTGTATCTTCACATCCTGATGGTCAGCTGACATTTGGTCAGGGGTCTGTCGGAACAAGCACCTAGATCCAGAAGGGCTCTAGCCTTCAGTGTGCAGACAGGGGTGGGTGGTGACCGCGTTCCCATTCACGCAGTTTTCTGGTCTTTCCCACTTTTCTCTCCTGCCAGACACTCTGGTCTTCTCTGCCTGTGGGCAGCCTCCCAGGAGATAGGAAGGAGAGTTTCTCCAGCCCCTTCCTGGTGCTGTTATCCAGCAGCTCCCTGCTAACTTTCTGGCTGTCTTTTTTTCTCTGCTCTTTGTCCCAGTTGGAACAATAACTTAAGTCCAGCAGAGTCAAGGGCCCTGTCCATTTGCATCTCCATGAAATCAATAATTTTTCCTGTTAACCACTGAACATAGGCTGAGCCCTCCTGCCTGGAGTCAAATCAGCCCTCCTGAGGTGAAGATGTTGGTGTTTATGGCCAGGCACAGAAGGAGGTGAGAGGTGGCAGCTCCTTGTCAGACTTCCACTTTTCTTAGAAGTTAATTTTTCACCAGCGAACAATTCTCTTGTTTTGCCTTTAGTGATTTCCAGAGCACTCCCCCAAAAAAGAAAAAGAAAATTTCCTGATTTCTTCACTTGGCTATCATTGAAATCCTACCTGCAGCCTGAAGACTTGTATTCATCAACTGGAGTTTTATTTGCAAGTGACAAAGAACTCTCTACTGGCTTAATGTCCCTTGAGTTTCTGAAAACCTTTGTGGACCTGACCTTTTCCCAAGGCAAAACCGAGGCGGAGCGCTGCGTGCTCGTCTGGAGTCCTGCCTGCTTCCCCTCCATGTCATCTCCACAGTGGCTCTTCCACAAGGGAGATCTATGCCCTGAACCAGCCAAACCATCCCAAGACTCAGGCATGCTCTTCTGCGCTACCTGATCCACTGCGCTGATAGAAATAAGGGGGCGTGGTTTCCACCAGTGTCCCTGAAACCATGACCTATGGGACCCATCTCCTGAGTTCTTCCTTAGCCAAAGACCATCTGCCTGATCCCTGGTCAGTGAAGAGAACATTGCCTCCGGAGGGCTGCTGGCCTTGCTGCCCTGGAACCCCACAGTCCTGGAGAGCAGGCTTGGCTCTTCTCACACATCTTTCTTAGACGTGGGTTTAACCTCTCAAGTTTTTGCTCAACAGCCTTATCAACCTGACATTTACAATTCGATGACATTGAAATCTCTTACCCTGGGATTCAGAAGGCTTCATGATCTGTACCCCTGGCAGTCTCTCAGCTCTGGACTTCACCCTCACGTGACGCTGCTGCTCTGTGGACATGACCCCCCCTCCCCCTTCACACAGGTCTGCACATGCTGTTCTCTCTGTGGTCCTTTGTCCCTTCTTGTCGTTCTGTCTGTTAGGGCCCCTCTGATCTCCCTGCCTGGAGATGGCACTTTGCTGTGGCCTGCCATTTCCACGTGCTGCCACCACCTGTTTCCGTTTATGACGACTTAAGAGTGGGGACTCTCTCCAGCTCATCTCCACAGCCCAGCATCTGACCCAGTGGCCTGGCACACCGTGGGTCCCCACATATGTGACCCAAATGTCAGAATGACCTTTCTGTAACCTTTTCTGCCAGAAGTGAGCTCACCTGATGGCCCTCTGGGTTTTGAAGTCTGTGGAATATGATTTATAATTTGGTTATTTTCAAATGTGGGCACCTACATGACAACATTCAATTAAGTGCAGTTTTAAAAATCATTTTGGGTGGCTTTTTAACTTCTCTAAAACTCAGTGTCAGTTGCACTGGACCCCACCCCTACCCCCACTCAAGTTCTAGAATTCTTCCATTTTTTTTGTAAATAGTTACTCTTGGAGCCCAAAGGACTGCCTGTATCCCTTAATCTTCATCTTTTGAAGTCAGGGGTCCTGGTGCTCATTTCTGCCACCAGGGGCTTTTTTGGGCAGGTGGGAGGTATAGAAGTGTGTGTGTGTGTGTGTGTGCATGTGTGTGTGTGTGTGTGTGTGTGTGAAGATGTGTGAGTGTGTTTATGTGAGGGAAACTTCAATATGGGATCAGCTTATTTTATTATTTCTTCTTTTTTTAAAATGAGCAAATTACTGATGCTGGCAAGCATTTGTGATTAATCCTGTAAATTCCTCTCTGAGCCACAGTGATCCTTTAAACAAGTGTCCCTTGATGGAATATATTCCAGAAAAGAGGATCCAGAGTAAATCCCATTATTAGGGCAGTCTGTGGCTTTGGACTCTGACACCTGTCCCAGGTGGTGTCTGGAGGGTGGCAGCCTGGGAGGAAGTGAAGGGATATCTGGGGAACCTGGTCCTGACCAGTGGCCAGCGGTCACTGAGATAAATGGTGATTCTATTGTTGGCTACATGTGACTTAAAGGAGGGGAAGCCAAGGGCGTTGGGGAGGCTTGCTGAGCTGGGCAGGAGCTTCTGGGAGTGTAGGCCAAAGAGGGCTCAGATTTCCCTGTGTGATCCCCCAACTTCCAGAGAGGTCTGAATCCGAACAGTTCCTGCCAGTGAAAATTCATTTCTGGGCATATTGATGAGATGAATAAAAGACACTATCCCCAGTGTGTCCATTGTGCCCAAGGAGACCCTTCCCATAGCATTTCCAGACATGTGTCCCCATTTTTCTGCATGCCTTTCACCAGACCATGAGCTCCTTTGAGCAGTCACTGTATTATCTTTATTGTTTTGTTTTGTTTTGGGACAGGCTCTCGCTTTGCAGTTCAGGCTGGCCCTGGGCTCACTATGTAACCCAGGCAAGCCTGGAACTCAGCAAACCTCCTGCCTTTGCCTCCCGAGTGCTGGGATCATGCCTGTAATCCCACCACGCCTGGGACTGTAGTATGAGACACTGACTGCTGGTAGGTGTTGAGTCACCACGCCCAGTGTTGTTGTATATGGTTCCCGGGGATCGAACCAGGGACCTTGAGCTTGCTAGGCAGGCACTGGAACCACTGAGCTATATCTCCGGCCCTGTATTTTTCTTTACTTTTGTATTTTAGCACCCAATCCTGTGCCTGGACCGCACTGTGGACTCACTGATGATTTAGTGTATGGAAGAATCGGGGGATTAGTTTTGGTTAGTCTGAGGGCTATTTACTGAAGTGTAGGTGGGGTAAAGCCAACCAGGATGGTGGAGCGCCTGACAGATAGCAGCAGGAGTCGGGCATGAAAGACACAGGGAGAGAACAGTCACCGCCAGGTGACGGCTGTGGCTGGAGAGCTGTGCCCGCAGGTGGAGGTCTGAGATGGGGGTGATAAGCAGCCCAAGCTGTCCTGCCTTCCACCCTCCAGGGTCTCGCTAGTGTCTCGCATGGTGGTCAGGTGGATGCCACAGAGCAAAGAACTTAGCTGATGCAACTTATACAGGTAACTTTCCTGGGATACACAGCCTGGGGAAGGGTGCAGTCAGGAAGGGGAAGAAAATGATAACATCCAGCACCTGAAACACGGGGCCGACGGGAGAATCAGGTCTAGTGCAGAGAGTGACAGTGAACCCCCAGGCCTTATCTCAATGGGGGCTGGGCTAGTTCTTGGGTCTCCCTCTCAGAGATGCAGAACATAATTCCAGCTCATTCAGCCACGCAGCCTGCCCCGTGACCGGCTTTACTCATCATTCCATCACCCAATGGGCTTTCCTCCTTCCCCTATAGTGACGCCTCACTAAAGACCATCTTCCTCGGGCGAGAGAGCCAGCTGGCTGTCGATGAAACACGGAGAGCCTCATGTTCTTTCAGTCAATATTGGAGGGGTGAGGGAAACAATTAGTGGCTTTTTATCTTCCAAGAAGAGGATTGTCTTTTGTGGGGGCCAAAGGTGCAGGGCACCCGGCTGGGGACATTGAAGTGCTTCATAAATCAAAAGCTAATGATTTCTGGGTCTTATGGGATTCCAGGCTCGGAATATTGATGGACATTTGTAGGGTTGGTGTCTGGGTTTGATTGGAGGTGGGAGGGAGGGGATCATCAGGAGATGCTCGTGTTAAAGGAGTGAGTCTGGACTTGAGGGAGGGAGAGAGGTATTGACATCACAGCCCCGACAGTGGCTTTTCTTAGCTCATACCAGGCTTGGCTGAGAGTTCTCCAGACAGTGCAGCACTTCAGCACTTGGAGAAACTGAGAGATCTTATTGACAATCCCCCTCCTGTTGCAGCGGGAGATGCTGGAGCCGTACACCCGGGATGCCTTTCTCAAGGTCACACGGGATGTCCATGGTGATGTCTCATGTTGTCTTGTTAAATCCTTTTAACAAGCCTAGGAGGTGGGCCCTGCTCTACAGACAAGGACGTAGAGCTTCAGAGGGGCCCAGCAACTGGCTCTGGGTCACACGGCCAGAAAACAGAGACGCCCAGGTCTGTCCGGCTCCCCAGCCCACGCTTGTCCACCGGACGTGCTGGGAAAGTGTACAGGGCCAACCTGGGCCCCCCTGCTCCCCTTGAGTCCTGTGAGCCACGCACGGGTGCTCTAGTTTGCTAAGGTTCGGCTCTCACATGGCTAATTGTAATTGTCTGCCTTAAGTGGTGTTCTCTGTGTTGGGAGGATGCGTGAGGGTCAGCCTAAGGATAATTAATGGGCTCCCTCCTTCTTTCCCCTGCCTGACTGAACTCAATTTGGGTGATTTTCATTCATCTATGTGGAGGCCTTTCCCAAGCAAAGGTGGAAGGCTAATGGGACAGTCACAGCCCGGTGCCAGGGCCTCCCTCAGCTTGTGAGTGGACTCACCCAGGCTGTCCATGTGAGAGCTGGCAAAGGTAGGAAGCCCCCCCTCTCCATGGAGCAGAAGGGTTCAAGTCAGGTACAGAGGTGCATGAGCATGGAACTGCTGTGTCTCTCTCTCTCTGTGTCTCCCTAGAAGCCCAGGATCTTAGAAGCTCTGAATGAAGGGGAGCAACCCGATTTCGAACATTCGAACCCTTCGGAAGTGCTGCTCTTCCCCGTAATCTCTCTCAGTCTTCACTTGCGCACTTCGCCGACAAAAAACTCACTCATCCACCTGAGTTTCTCCAGGACGCTGCCAGCGGGCACATTTTGTGAGCTCTTCTCAGCAGGAGGGCTGCCAGGCGGGTGTTCAGCCCCCTACAGCTGGTCCCCCTTGGTGGGGACAGTCTCACCCATTCCTTTTCCCCGGTGAGTTGTACGGCTGGGATCAATCCCTGTGTGAGCAACAATGGGAAAATGTCAGGAAGCGCGGCCGCACCACACGTTTGTCAGTCCTGACTTCTGTGTCTTCATGCAGAACCCGTGTCATTTTTTCCTCCTGCATTTTTTCAAACGAATACTGCTCTTTGTGGGCCAAAGGGTCAAGTCCATTCCCCAGCAGCTCTTTAAATACTGGTAGTCTGTCCTTGTGAGTTTTTATGGCCAGATAAGACCAATTCCTTTCCTATTTCTCCCAGGACATGATTTGAAGCTCACTGCCTCCTCTGTCTAAATTTCTATGAAATGCGATGTTCAGCAGCAAATACAGTTTCCGAGGGACAGCTCACCCTCCGGAGTCAGATGGGACTCCGTCACTGTCACCTCGGGCTTCACGTCTCCACGAGCCGTCCTACCCTCTTAGTCGGCAGCCAGCCTTTCACAGGGTTGCTACTTCCATGTTCTGGAGGCCTTAAGTCATTTTTCTCAAGGACTGCTTGAGACCTTTTCCCCGAATCACATCCAAGGTTCAGAGATGCGTGTCAGAGGCCGTCACTGCCCTCCGCTCTGAGCCCTTAAGTTAGGAAGAGCCAACTGGAAATACTTTGGAGTGATCATTATGTGTGTAGCTTTCCTATTCTGCTCTCAGGAAGGCAGCGATGACACAAGGGCACTGCCATCATTTGCGTGCCCTCCCTCAACAGCAAGGCTGTCTCCTTTGGTTCCTTCTCTTCTGCCTGGGGTCCTGTGCCCTGCACCTGCTATTCTTTTTGCTCTTTTCTGCTGGAGGATGCTGCCCAGCCTTGAGCAGGGTTGAAGAGTGGGAGGTGTGCTAAAGTCTGACCAGCTTCTCTTCAGCAACCTTAAGGCGGGTCAGGTGGTCCATCCTCCATCCATCCTAAAAGGCAGCCAGATGCCAGGGAGAGAGATACACCCTCATTGGCCTTTTGAGGCTGCTGGCAGCACTGGTCAGGAGCTAAGGACTGAAGCAGATCGCTGTACGCCATATGCCCTCTGCTGACGCATTATAATTGTGATTCTGTGGGCTCAGCATGGACAGACCCCAGGCCTGCCCCAGCTTTCTTGCTTGGGACTGTGTGTGTCTGGGAAAGCAGGTCACCATCTCTGAGGCTCTGTGTTAAAATCCGTAATACGGGGCTGTTGTGTGGTCAGTACACATGGAGAGCCAGGCACCTTCTCGAGACCCGGTCTTCTTGTTATTGGGACCTTCCACTGACGACGGCACCGACACTTTTCAGGGTAAGGAGTCTGACAGAAGTGGGGCTGACTTGGGGTGGGTTTTCTGAGTTCCACTGTCCCCAGGGCTACCGTATCAGCCATTTAGCTCCTTCCCAGGGCTGGGCCTGCCAGGCTGGGGAGCTGGAGAATTTTCCACAGGAGCTGCTGCTGCTGTTGCTGCCGCTGGCACTTTGGGTCCTGCAGGAGCTGTCGACTCTGCCCCTGGCTCTAGTGACACTGCAAGTAAACAGCAGTTGTCAGAGTCGATTTAACGTTGATATTTTTATCACATAGCAGGGCCCGGTGCCATGGCAAGGAATGACAGAAGCGGAATGCTAAATAATTTCTCTAAATAATCCACGCTCCCTGAGTTGCTTGGGGGGAGGGGAATTGCAGGAGAGAGTGGCGTCTGGCTTGATTTTCAGAGTTTGTGCGAGGGACTCATTTAATCCTTCATCTCTGGGGTCTGGATGCTACCAGCCTCCTGGGGGCCAGTTCCTGGTAAGTAGAGGCAGCCACAGGGCAGCCCTGGGAGACAGAGCTGGGACAGGCTGAGAGCGGGGCTCAGACTCAATAAGAACTTGTTGATCTGACGTGAAAGGAGAGAGCAAGGGAAGACAAAGGAGCAGAGGAAGAACTGAGCATTAGCGACAGAGCAGAGGTGGAGAGAGCTGGAGGGCTGGGAGGAGCAGGCCCCAATCCTGGCAGGCAGCTTGCAGCTGCCCCTCCTGGAAACCTTGTGGCTAGTCCAGTCCTCGCGTAGCTCTCAAACCCCAGGAGCGTGGCGTGACAAATGCTTATTTCCCACCGATGCAGACTGAGATGGCCCTTTTCAGAAGCTCTTCATCAGGAATGATGCAGGGATCATCCCTTTCCATATTCACACAAGGTCTAGAAAGGAAGGAGAAGACAGAGCACGGACCAGCATGCGTGGGAAGCATGGCCAGGCTAGGAAGTGGCCCAAACAACTTGGTCTTATAGGCCTTTCTCGGGAGTCAGGCAAACAGCCCCTAGTGAGATGCAAAGAAGTCTGGGAAATCTAATTTTACTGAGATTTGAGAGAGAGGTAGGTGCCCTGAGATCTGCCGGACATACTGCCTCATGTCTTATTCCACCTGAGACATTATTCCCACCAACGTCTTCCCTCACCTCACCCGATCTGTATTTCCCCCTAAGACCTCTCATCGACTCACCTTTCTACTCCCCTTCTTCAAGCAATCCCTGCTGTCCTCTAGTGTCCCATCCCATGGTGCATCAGTCCTCCTGCGTTTTCTCCAAACTACCCTTCCACCTCCTGGCTGTACCCAGAAACTGGCTTTCTTTGGAGGACACGTTTTCCTAGCCACGTCCCTCAGGCCCGTGAGTGGTGTTGGCGCGCTCCTCACACTTCATAGCCGGGTCGGGACACGCACGAGGAGCTCTCCCAGTGGTCCGGTGTGTCTGGCCTGACCTTTCTCTTTCCTTCTTCCCTGTGGTCACCCACGGCCTCTTGGTCACTCTCCCTGACTCCCTGAACGCGTGACGTCTGCTGCAGTCTTCATCCATATGCCAAGGCCCTGGGAATTTTAATGCCTACATGGAAAACTCATCCAAAATCCTGGCCAGTTTGTCCTCTTAGCTCTGCACTTCCGGCCGCCACTCCCACCGTGACCTCAGGGTCTTGTTGTCCATAATTGCTTCCTTTGTAAAACCTACATCACATTTCCTATGGTCTTTGACCATAAATTCTTTTTTTTTTTTTTTT
>PVIC010039962.1:0-16874 GCA_004025085.1 Thryonomys swinderianus | reverse complement strand
GGCTACATAGTGAGCTCAGAGCCAGCCTGAACTACAAAGCGAGACCCTGTCTCAAAAAAAAAACAAAAAAAAACTTTAATTTGGACCAGAGATTTAGCTCAGTAGTTCCAGCACCTGTCTCACAAGCACAAGGTCCTGAGTTCGATCCCCAGTAACCACATACAACAATGCTGAGTGTGGTGACTCACGCCCACCAGCAATCAGTACCACATACCACAGTGCTGGGTATGGTGGTTCATGCCTGTCATCCCTGCACTCAGGAGGCAGAGGCAGGAGGACTGCTGATTCCAGGCTTGCCTGGTCTACATAATGAGCTCAGGGCCAGCCTGAACTACAAAGCGAGACCCTGTCGCAAAAAAAAAAAGTACCTTTAATTTGGCAAAACAAAAAACAAACAAAAAAATTCCTTGATGTTCTTAGAAGCTTTAGGTGAGAAAAAAATGAGGCAATTTAGATCAATAGTTCTCAACCAAAGGTGGTTTTGCCCCAGGGGCCTTTTGGCAATATCAAACCATCTTCAATTACACACATGATGTGCTACTACATGACATTTACTGGGGACAGACCAAGGAGGCTTCTTGACACCGTTATACACACAGTAGAGACTCCTAAAACAAAAATTTACCCAGCCCCAATTCTCAATATTCTGGGGCCACAAAACCCTGTTTCAAGCCAGCAGAGGTTCAGGTACACCCCAGAACTAAGCCCAGTGAGGAGCTCTGTATCCTAAGCAGCTCAGTTATTAGTAAAGCTGGACTAACACAGAAGTAAAGAAAGAAATCCCAATAAAGCCAAGACAGAATAGGGATGGTGAACTAGCTTTCAGATTTTTAGCCTCCTTCCTAGACCTCTTTATTCAGTTCTACTGATACTTTATTCAGTATGTCCAGAGAATGGCAGCCTGGCCACCGTGAGAAACAGCGCTCATTTTACAACAGCCTTCCTGGACAGAGCTGGCAGAAGTTGAACAATTCTCCTCTCAAACTGCCTTACAGAAAATGTATTATATTGAATTAACTTTAATGAAAGAACACCTTAGTTCAGAATGCTGTAAAATGCCTGAAAGTTTAAAATGAAAACTATAATATAAAAACAATAATCATAAAGACTTTTTTTTTTTGAGACAGCGTCTCGCTTTGTAGTTCAGGCTGGCGCTGAGCTCACTATGGAGCCCAGGCAAGCCGCCACGAACTCAGCAATCCGCCTGTCTCTGCCTCCCGAGTGCTGGGATTACAGGAGTGAGCCACCACGCCCGGCACTGTGGTATGTGGTATTGATTGCTGGTGGGCATGAGTCTCCATGCCCAGCATTATATGTGATTACCGGGGATCCAACTCAGGACCTTGCGCTTGCAAGGCAGGCGCTGGAACCACTGAGCTAACCCTCCAGGCCCCCCATAAAGACTTTTAAAAGCAACCGATGTTTGAAGACAGAAAGGCTATGAAAGACTGACCACAGCAGGAGGGTCAGCTCTCCTTCAGCCACTTGCCACCCAGGGTTTTTTTTTTTTTGGCAATACTAGGGATCAAACCCAGAACTTTGTGCCTGACAGGCAGGCAGGACACCACTCAGCTCCACCTGGCCCACTGCTGCCCATTTCTCCATTACACTATTATAGAAGGTTGTTTCAATTTTTGTCTAGTCAAACCTACCAGTCTTTTCCATAAAGTGCCTATGTTTGATGTATTCTTGGGAAGGCATTCCCCAACCAGTCTAGAAAACTATTAAGGTTTTATACTTACTACTTTAAAACTTTTGCAATTTATTTTGACATATTATTTAAAGTACAGCACTTACCCTGATTTTTAAAAGAATTATGATATATATCTAATATATACTTTATTGAGCCATACATAAGTATACATTTTCCTAAATATATTTCACCATTAAAGAAAAAATTTTTTAAAAAAAGGAAAATTTTAAGGTTTTAAAAACAACATAGAAATAATTGCCTTATGCCTTTTAAAAATATTTGCTTTATCTGGTCAGAAGTTGTAAGACTAAATCATTTTAATAACCATTTAACATTAACTCCAGCTAGAAATTCAATGCTCATACAAGGTCCATCTCCATGGAAGGATAGATGCTGGTTCAGGGTAGAATAAAGACAACAGAGGACAGACACAGGGTCAATCTCTGTGTGCTTTTCCTGGTAAACCAGAACTATTCAACAAGGCAACAACTATTCCAACTTGTTATAAAGCAATCTATCAATAAAATTAAACCAAAAGAATAAACGCAGTCACACTCAGATGATTATAAACAGTCCCCAAAACAGACCAAAATATGCCTCCTCCCAGGGCCCAGTTCATGCAGCTGAGCTCTGCCCCTGCACTGTGAGCTTTCGCCCAGTCCAGGACAAAAGTGTCAGCTCACTGAGAACGATGGAGATCACTTGTGGAGCGACTGAGGAGACAGTCACATCCAAATAGCCACGGCAGCCAGACTCTGAGAACACTAAGAATTTTCAAACTGCTCTAAGCTCCTACCCTAAGTTCCACCACACATCTCTTTCTTCTGTTTAACTTAATTAAGATCTCTTTCAGGGGAAGTGGAGATCAGAAAAACAGGGGTAGGGATGCTGGAAGTGGAACATCTGCACACTGTTGTAAGTAGATAATGACACATTAGAGTAAGAAACATTATCAAAATTCTGTAACTTTGAACTTACTAGAGTTTCAACATATCTTAACATATCGAACGAGTTCAGATCAGAGCGTAGTTTCTTTGCTTTTTCCTTGCCCAAATCTGAAGCCAGAACAAGAAACTGGGCATCTAGGACTGCTTCTCTTGCTCGGGACACTATCAACAAAAGAAGAAAAATATACATATTACAAAATACACATTACCTGCAGATATTCCCAAATACTAAGATTTCCTTTTGCGCCCCCCTCCAAAATCTCAGTTAGGTGACAAGAGATCCATCTAAAACTGGCTCCCCACATACTTCACCCAAAAGCCTACAAGGCTGACCAGTCTTCCTAAAAGCCAGCTTTCTCTCTCTAGCTTTCATACTGTAGCTAATTGGACCATAGCTTAATAACCCCAATTTAACAAACTCTGCCATGTCTAATACTCCATTCCTCTCTACTCAACCCATTCTAATCACTGACCCCATCTGTGCTGCCACTGTCAAGTCAAATTTTCACTACATGTAGGGAGAGATGGTACGAAGTTTGGGGAAGTGGAGGAAACAACAGGGCTGAGAGGCCAAGGCTTGACAGACACAGGTAGCAGGGAGCATGAAAACCTAATATGAGCACACCTGCAAAGGAGGATCCTAAAGGGAGCTGGGAAGTGAGAACTTGGCTAGGCTCAAATACAGATAAGTGCCTGTAACTTTCTCATTCTCAAGGCCTTCGCATTTGAAGCACTGATACCCTGAACAGTCCTCACATTCCAAAGAGTCACTGTAGAAGTGACAATGACTAAGGGAACAAAGCAGACACAGACACTGGTTCCTGCGTAGACTTGTTCCTGGGCTCTATCCTACATCTCCCTTGCCATCACCCATAAGCACACTGCAAGAAAAGTCCAAGTGGGCCGGAGGATTAACTCAGTGGTTCCGGCACCTGCCTTGCAAGCGCAAGGTCCTGAGTTAGATCCCTGGAAACCACATACGATGTTGGGCATGGAGACTCAGGCCCACCAACAATCAATACCACATACCACAGTGCTGGGCGTGGTGGCTCATGCCTGTAATCCCAGCACTCGGGAGGCAGAGACAGGAGGATTGCTGAGTTCGAAGCTTGCCTAGGCTACATAGTGAGCTCAGAGCCAGCCCGAACTACAAAGCGAGACCTTGTCTCAAAAAAAAAAGAAAAGTCCAAGTGTCATGTAACAGGTGACTGCACAATCTCAAAAGACTGAAATCAGAGATACACATCCATGAATGCCAAGCATCCAGAATCATGTTTGCTAAGTAACCCCTTAAGGCCCAGCTCAGTGAACACTTTTGCATTAAATTCTTGATTTAACCACTGGAAACAGCTAAGTGGAGCAAATGGCATGTGCATAAAGAGCCAATAAGATGTACAATACATATCAAGGAAGTAAATGAGTCAGGAATAAGTGAGGGGACTCTGGGTTCAAACTGCAGAAGAAAGAAAATGCATATTAGGGGAAAGATTTCTCCAGGTCAATGAGGAAGACTTGGTTCCTGAAGATTCTGCAAATATTGTAGACATATAAAGGAAGGATAAGGGGGCCATCGTCAGCACAAGAAAAGCACAAATTAAAGAGACTGTGGACAAGAAAATGTTAAAAAATGACAACACGGACACCAAATAAACTAAACATTTGGACCTGGAGGAATAGGAATTTCGGTATTAGGACAGGAGTCATCATGTGACTGTTTTTAACAAGATATATTTGTCTGTATTCTCCCCTTCTGTTGCCACAGAGCTGCAAAAAAGGCCTCAAGGTGACAGAGTCTGGGTAATTGTCCTAGGGCTCTTTGACCCAGTACCCTAACCTGTTCGGTCATTGAACATAGACCACCACCACTGTAACAGCTTTTTAATTCAAACTAAGATTTTTTTATAGCACCTATGGACCAGAGTTCGGCACTCGGAGGTCCCTCCCTCCCTTCCCTGGGAGAACAACAGGTACACTTGTGGACATGGCCACCTCCCCTAGAGTATTCAAGAGGACCCAAGGCTGAAGGAGGGGGTTTGGGAGAGGGAAAGAAAAACCGGAGTCAGAGGCTCAGTCTATCTGTCATTTATCCGTTCAACAAATGAAATTTATACATGTGAATCTCTCAAATATGAACAGGCAACACGCAGGAGGCTTGTTAATGCAAACTGTGAGCCATATTCCTTAATTTCATGTAGCGTCCTTAGTATATATTTAGCAAGCACATGGAGGCCAAGTGTATAATAAAAGTAGTATTGTTGTTATCGTGCAAAAATGTTCTAAATCTAGGAAAGCACTAAAATAGGTGTGAGAATTGTGTAATGTCAACAATTTAACTCTTATATAAAACCAAATGATCAAACACATGATAACATATAAAATAATCAATTACCTCCATTAAATAGAGTGTTGGCCTCTTCAAGGACCTCTGTTAATTTGTCGCTGGCATTAAGTATATCCTCCCGGTTTTCTATTACAAAAAAAAAAAGCGGCTTTGGAAAATGTGCTCACTAGTCACTAACAATTGGCTGATAGTTACCACCTGTAGCAATCAAACCAAGCCCCACCTCTGCCCCCTGGGTAAACACTTTCACTTTTTAAACTAAATTAACGCGGGAAAAGAAAAACAACTGTGTGCTTTAAACAGCCTTAAATTTAAAAGGTGGGCCTGGGATTTAACTCAGAGTTACCCCGCCTACCCTGTAAACAAAGCTGAATAGCCTGAGTTCGATCCCCAGTTCCGCAAAAATAAAATATAACAGTGATAAAAAATGTTTAAACTAAACTGAGCTTTAAAAAAAGAAGAAAAGAAATTTAAAAGGAAACCCTGACTCCTTTTAACCTTAACCCAAAAGGCTGCAGTCTTACAGGAGGGCTCCGTTAACTGGGGGGGGGGGGGTCTGAAACTTTGCAATAAGGATCACGTGGGGGGCAACGCAACAGACGCCCCACCCCCAGATCGGGTGGGTACCGGTGCGGGCGGCAGGCTGTGCACCCCTGACAGTCCCGGAGTACGCTGCCGCTGCTGGGCCCGCGAGCCCGGGCAGGAAGAGCCCAGTGCAGTGAAGGGAGCCGGCGCCCGCGTCGCGCTCTGCTATGCAGGTGCGCTCGGGCGAGGTCAAGCCGCCCCCCCCCAGCCCGCCCTTCCGGACCTGAGCGCTCCTCGCCGAGGCCTCCAGGCTCCGGCGACCAGACGGCCGCGGGGCACTTTATAAACACCCGAACGAAGTCCCGGGCGACGCCGCGCCGCTCCGGGCCTGCCCGCCGGCCCCCGCACTTCCCACCGCCCGCTCCGGCCCGAGGCGCCGCCTTACGCTGGACCGAGTTGATGAGCGCCCGGTACTGATGGCGGATCTGGCGGCACAGGCCGTGATCGGTCTCGGCCTCCAGGCTGGCCGGGTCCAGCATCTCGTCGCCGGAGTCAGACGGCTCGCCCTCCTCCAAGCTCGGGCCCTCCGGGGCCTCCCTGCGTTCCGGCGCGGCCCCGCGGAGGGACAGCGGGGACCGCGAGCGAGAGCGGGAGCGAGAGCGAGTGCGGTCTTGGTGCGCATCGCGCCCCCGGCCCCGGCCCTGGCCCTCCGGCCGGCGGCCGCTACTATCCCCCGACATCGCGCCAATTTGCGGTCCAACTTCGGAATGGCGGAAGTTCGCGCCAGAAACTAAAAGCCGGGCTCGGCGTGAGCGCCCGCTCCCGGCGGTACTCGGCTGCGGCCCGGGCTCACAGCGACCTCTGTGGCGGGAGGTCTCAGTTACTCCCTGCGGGCGCTCCGGGCGGCCTGCTCCACCCTCGGGCCGCGTCTTCCCGGGTCCCTTTGGCCCCTCGGGACGCAGCCACAGCCTGGCAACCGCGTGGGCTCAAGCGCGTGTTGATCGAGCGAGATCCCACAGTGCAGGAAGACGAATCCTTGACCCGGAAAGAAAACTGGATGCGCTTGCCTGCTCGTCTTCGGTAACCCAGTTTCCCTGAGCCGTACCAGGGGATGAGGGAGCCAGTAGGGTTTGTGTGCAGTTGTAAATTTCACTGTGAACACAGAAACAACAGGGTTCCTTGAATTTTTGCAGTAAACTGTTAGCCATCTTTCTAAATATCTGCAACCTAACAGTATATTCTGAATCGATTCTCAAAGACTCAAAATTACCTACTTAGAGGTCCAAGAAAGAAGGCATTAGGTTCAGTATAGTTTCAAAGATAAATGTATTGATTCTATCACATGCTTTTTCTGCCTCGTGGTGGATTAACTGATGGCAGTTTGCAACACACAGCTAAACTGGGCGTGGTCTGGCCGTGGAAGACCCTCCTGGGATTGTTACCACCCGCATAAAAAGAGAACTGGAGGAGATCATGAGCTGTCGAATTTCTGGACGAAGCTGGCTGCGTCTGGTTTTCCTGATGTGAATTTGGCTGTTCTCGGTGGAATAGCTCGGGTCCTTGCTGTCACTGGGAATGGCTGGTGCTCCGTCGGGGCGGATTGTGAGGGCTGAGCGACTGTGTCAATTTGAGAAGTTTGGTTCGGAGACACTTAGCTAAACCGCCCGAGCAGTTCCACAGCCTAGGGCGTGGGAGAACCCCCTCCGGCTGCTTATAAAGGGGAAATGAAGAGCTCAGCTGCTTCTGCTCCGGCTAGGGGGCTCCGGTCTTTGGAATGGGCGTCACTCCTGCCTTCCAGTGAAGACTCCTTGGCTTCCGGCGAAGACTCTTCAGCCTTCAGACCCTCTGGGCTCTTCCTCACCTGACCCTCTGGTGCCCCTTCACTCTTACTTCCCGTAGGCCACCGAGGTCTCCGGAGATTTTCTAGTCCCCTCCCTCCCGCCCCCTCTCACCTGTGCATATCTCGGAGGAAGTGGCTACGTGGGTCCTCTGTCCCAGGACCTAAGTGTCCTTACTACTTTTCGCCCCTTGCCCACACACACTGCTTCCAAGTTGCCTCCAGTGGTGATCAAAGGGGGCGGATGGGGAACAGCGAGGAGGAAATTCTGAAAGCAGCGGTGGTGAGGCACGATGAGACAAGCCAGTGCTCCAGGACTGCCTCACCGCTGCGTAGGAAGTCAGCAAAGCCGTGTAAAGCCAGGTGTACAAGTGGCTGCATACAAATTCCCAGTATCAAGTGTGATCATGATATGAGGTGTATAGACAATGTACCAATAAAGATAAAATTTTTTAAAAATAATAAGCCGGGCGTGGTGGCTCGCGCCTGTCATCCGAGCACTCAGGAGGCAGAGACAGGAGGATTGCTGAGTTCCAGGCTTGCCTGGGCTACATAGTGAGCTCAGGGCCAGCCTGAACTACAAAGCGAGACCCTGTCTCAAAAAAAATAATAATAATAACAAAATTTTTAAAAAGACAGAATGGCCCAGAGAAGAGGAGGGAAAACTCTTGCACGTTGGGCAATGACTATGCTCTTGATTAAAAAAAATAACGGATGCATTGCATGGGGACTGGTATGGCACCAGTAACCTCATGGCCAAAAACTCAGCAATAAAATGGGCTTTAACCCGATTAAATTTATTTTTTAAAGTAATATTATTTGCTAGGTGTGGTGACTCACACCTGTACTCCCAGCACTCGGGAGGCAGAGGTAGGAGTATTGCCATGAGTTTGAGACTACCCTGAGCTACATCATGAGTTCAGGGTCAGCCTGAACTACAAAGGAAAACCCTACCTCAAAAGCTAAAAAAAATAAAGTAAAACTGTTTTATGAGGATATGGATTAGGGCTCTTTAGTTGAATGACTACTGGTATGGCTGTGCCAGCCCTGGGGTGTAGTCATACCATGACTGGGGATCAACTCCCAGCAAAGACATCAAGCACATGGGATCAGGCTGCCTGAGTCCCTAGCAACTAGGACATGGGTTGTCAGAGGCTGGCAGCAGGGCCCTTAGTAGAAAGAATATGTTTCTTCCTGAGCCCTTAGTAGGGCTATTAGTAGGAAGAATATGTCTCTTCCTGAGCATGGATGGGGCAATCTGGTAATACCATAAAAGCAATTTGGAAAAGTAAATCTTCCAAATAGCAGTTCAGAGTGAGAATGAAAAAAGATGGCCAGTTAACTCCTACAAGCCACATCACAACTTTAGAATAAGACAGAATGGCCCAGAGAAGAGGAAGTTCACCCCAAGTTCAATGGTGCTGCATCTGCCTGGGAAGTGCAAGTCTTTAGTTCAATCCCCAGTACCCCCCCACACACACACCCATACAAAGAATAAGTCACCCCAGTACCGCAAAGAAATAGTCTGTTTGCCCATGACTTCTAGAGTCACCCCAGGCTCCTGTAAATTGATCAGAATGCTCCTGTGGTTACCATGCAGGCTGCCCCGGGCACCATCATGAACTGTTTGGGCCTGAATGACCTCATCCTTTCTGAGCATGAAGGTAGAACCTGTTCAAAGACCAAGGCAGCTCATGGTTCTTACATGCTCACGGGCCACAGGCAGTTTCTGAGGACATTCTTTCCCCCCAGTACCCTGATTTCTTGCACTTGAAACACTCTGACTTGCTTTTGGGTTACTTCACTTTTTGCTCTTTGGGTTACTTTGGTTTCTCCTAGTACTGTGGACTTTGTCCTGGACTTTATCAATAGAGTGAGCATGGTCCTCTCATTTGTCCTTTACTTTCGTCATTAAAGACTGAATAAGCTACACTAACCAGTTAACTCATTTTGGTTTGTGGGCCCAGTTGGAGTTTCTGGAGCTTTTTCCTAATACCTGGAGAGTTGCTGAGCAATAAAATACTGCTTGAGGATAATCTGACCTACTCTAGACTTAGGATCTAAATTAGTATATTTACGAAGTGCCTCTTTGAGCAGGTGCTAAAAACAACTGGGTTGTTATCAAGTGATGATAAATAAGCCTGAGCTTATTGTCGTCCATAGATGTGGGCATTCCTTATCACATACCCAATAAAATAGGTTTGATGTATAATTTCCATTTGGCTTCTCCATCCCCTGCATTACAACCCCTTTGGACCCCTCCTGAGATGCAAATAATGTAGCACTCAGTTAATTATCAGAGGTTAAAGCTCTGAAGATTTCATCATTAACCTGTTCTGCAGCCCTTGTAATCTTTTTCCTTTCTACTGCTGTGCAAGAAAAAGTGGGGATAAACTAGACATTTCACTAGGTCAGATCAAAAGCCACTGTTAGGATGTGGAAGCCTCTGCAAGCAGCCTTGGCATTACCAAAGTGACCACTCAGGTCTAGATTGTGCAGGGCACACTGTCAGGTGTACTCTGCAAGGAAAAGCAGTAACTCCAGGGGGTCCAGGTCCTGGTTTCAGGTTTTCTGTGTGGGTTGCTCTGCCCGTGGTGACGCTCTCCAGCCGCCTTCCTGTGTTCAGCTCGGCTCAGGTCCAGACCCACAGACGTGCTTGTCACAGCCTCTGAGATGGAATTCCTGTGTTGCATGGACCAACAACCAGATAAAACCCCAACCACTCCACAAGGTTTTCTCACTCCCTGGAAAGGCAGGAGCCTTTTTCTGTATGATCCAGTCCTCTCCAAATGGGTAATCTGGTCAGCTACATGTCCCAGGAATCTGTCCTGTGCTCCCAACAAGGGGGAAGAGGGAGAGAATCTTTTCAAGTGTGGAGGGGGAGCTATCTTACTTTCTTGACTGGCTTCTTTTGACTCTTGCTGGTGGCTTTTTGGCTGCCAGTGCCCCTTAGAAGCTCCCAGTGTGTCATCCAGGCTCTGGTATATAATGAACAAAGAAGCATCAAGGGTACACCTGCTAACAAGTGACAAGCAGCTACATTTATTGATGATCACAGGAAGTTGTTCTCAGGGCAAGTCCATGCCTACAAAAGACATGGCACAGACAGAAAAAGAATGGTGCTGGGGTAATAAAAAAAGGTAAAAAGCACTGCTCACAAGTCATGTGGCAACAGGTACAGCAGCCCCCAATAAATTGGGCTTTTGGAATATAAAAGATATGCCCCCCAGTCCAGGTGACTCCCCCTGAATCTCTAGATGTGATTGGCAGGGATGATTGACAGGGTTATGGGTCATTTTAGGGACTTTCAACATGTCCAGGAACTCACTCTGCCCTTAATTATATTTCTTAGATCTAATACATGTTTGTGAACCTATACTGAGGTTTGATGAGGGAGGGTGACTGGAAGTCAGCCTAAGAGATTCGACATGCAGGTGTTGTCTCCTAGAGCATCATGGATTCCTTGGGAGCTTGTTATTCTATTTCCTACCTCTCTTAGGACAATGGAAAGAGGAATGGCCACTGGGTACTGGTCAGAATTAACTGGGTGGCAGGACTGACTCCCTTAGCTCCCTTGGTTCTAACAGCACTTACACCATGACAGTGGACCTGATGGCCAAAATGGCTTCTCAGTGACTTAGGGACAGGTAGCATGTCCAGCATGGATATACTGGGCAAAGGGATAACTCACAGGCCAGGCAGCTACTCCAAATAACATATAATTTAAAACTTATGAATTGGGGCTGGAGATTAGCTCAGTAATAGAGCACTTGCCTAGCACATACTAAGCCCTGAGTTCAACATCCCAGCAAAACCAAAAATTTAAAAATATAACATGAATTCTTAAATTTTATTTTGGATCATGATTTACAGCTAACAGCAGAAAGAGAAACTGAGACTAAAGTGACTACAATACCATTATATTTTTAGAAGAATTCATAGGTGTAAATCTTTGGGACCATGGATGAGGTGATGGTTTCTTACATGTGACATTAAAAACACCAAAAGGAGAAGTGGGCACATTGGTGGCCAAATTTATGGTAGTTGGTTACAGTGAGCATGGGAAATGGGTTCCCATAAAAAGCAACTTTATCACCTTTAGGCCTAACAAGCCTGAGGGAAGAAGCAATGTTAGTAGAGCTTCAGGGCAGGTAAAGTGTGAAGAAGGGGCCACCAAACAGGAGCTGCATAGCTAGAGGAATGCAGCCATGCCAGGGCCACAGTACTAAGCAAAGAGGAAGTCAGGGCGGAATTACTCCATGTCACTCTCCTGACCTGTCCTCCCCTTTTGTGCTTCCCATAGGACATCAGAGGACAAAAGAATCATGAGATACAGTCTATAGATCAGACCTGGGGAAGAACAAAACTGGAAAGATTATGATGAGTTTAAATTGGGGTGGAGATATGTTGGAGAACACAACCTTTGTGAGTATCAGAATCTATTTAACTAGGTATAATGGAAAGACAACTAGACTGCACTGTCAGAATATTTATAATTTTTCTCATGAAACTGGAAGTCTAGAAGTAGGTGGCCCAGGATTACAACATTGGCTTAATTGACATAATATACAAGTGGCACTTGTCACTGCTACTCATAGTATATAGACACAGATTGGCCAGTTACAGTTACAGAGCTCCCTGCAAGGGAGCCTGAGAAGCATTCTCTTTCTGTTCTCTGCCCCATGTCCTTACTGGGGAAGCTATTTCAACTATAGAGGGAAATAAGTTGCCTCCCTACCCAGGTTCCTTTGTGCCTACAGCATGGAATGTGGCCCAGTATTGACCATGTGGTATAATTGAGCCAGGATTAGTGAGCCAGGATTTAGGATTCTATTAGACAGTAATGACAGTGGTCCCAAAATTGAGTCCGGAGGCCCAAAATAGAGTCTGCAAAGTCATGGCCTTCCAGAGATGTTTAAAAAAAAAAAATCTGCCAAGTGTTCTTCAGCTGTCTGGGACCTCCCCAGAACACAATCAGGTGGACCATTGGCTCTTGGGCCCAGCCTGGACACTGCATGAGCACTGAGCAGATTAGGCCCTAAAACATATGTGGTCTCCTAAAGGATAGAGATTCTATTGCTTACATAACAGCCCAAGTTCCATTCTAAAGCCTCTGGATAAAGAGTCTTTATAGATATCCTACAAAGAAACCCCTCCTGGCTAGTGGGAACTTTACTTCCTTGGCTTTACATCATTTACTTTCTTGCCTTTGTATCTTTGAAATAAACATTCTTGCAGTTTACCTACTCTGAGGTTTCATTCTCCATCAACATGAGACACTACCCTGGTGTTTGGTAACAGTGAGACTAAGAAATCTATTGAATCTGCTCAGAAATATTTTACACTAAGAAGATTTTAGCCAACAGTCATGTCCACATGTGTTGCTCAGAATGTAGCAGTCGTGACTGTGTAGGGACAAAATTAACAAATTAATATTATAAGACAACAAAAACTCACATCCTGGATGACATTATCCAAGCTGCTGAGTCAAAGCTGCAACTGTTTTTTCTCTGAAAATCTTGTTATGGGCTATATTAGATGTCGTAATGGTTGAACTACTTTTTACTGGGTGTTCTGTTATTTGTAGACAAAACTATGTGAGTGATATTTTACTTTCCTGATTAAGCCAATTTGCTGTAGATTTTCTAGCACCAAAAAATAAAGAATCTTCACACATATAGTCTAATGGTTTCAGAAAATAAGGACGCTATTCCAAACAGGAAAGACTGAGTAGACCAGATGGTCCCATGAAAAAATCAGGAACCAAGAATATTGGAAGATGAAGTACAGCCAGCTGACTGGGCAAACTCCATTTCCTCCTACTGGAAGATGAGAAACAAGAGAAAACAACAACAACAACAACAAAAACAAGAAATAAAACTTGGCAATTCTAAGTATGATGAAGAAGTTGAATGAGGCTCAGGGTACAGCTGTTGATCTGGAGTTGCTTTTTTTTTTTTGAGACAGGGTCTTGGTTTGTACTCCAGGCTGGCCCTGAGCTCACTATGTAGCACAGGCTAGCCTCAAACTCAGCAATCCTCCTGTCTCTGCCTCCGAGTGCTGGGATTACAAACATGAGCCACCACACCCAGTATTGTGGGGTGTGGTACTGATTGCTGGTGGGCGTGAGTCACCATGCCCAATATTATAACATTGTATGTGGTTACTGGATCGAACCAGGGGCCTTGCGCTTGCTAGGCAGGCAGTGGAACCACTGAGCTAAATCTCTGGCCCCTGGAATTGCTATTTTCAACATGATGGGCAACAGTACCCTGACTGAGGAGGTGATATTTGAGATGAGGCTTGATTTGTGTAAAATTATGAGTCACTCAAAGACTCAAATTATACTTTACTCAAATACAATAGCAAAGAAGTCTGAAGTTAAAATGATCTGGTGTATTCATGGAACTTCAGGATTGTATATGCAACTGGTGTGTGGTCCCTAAAGGAGAAAAGGCTAGAAAATGAAGTTGGCTCTTGATTTTCTGAACCTTATGACGTTGTAAGGGTAGGCAAGGAACAGCTTTCCCACTGACTTCCCAGGTTAGTGGGAGGCTATGAATGAAATGGACAACAGACAGATTAACAGGAGAGACAACATTCAAAAATTCATTAATTTTTAATCTTATGTACATAGAGTCATCATGCAAAGAAATGAGTACCTCGAATAGCCAGGCAATATGAGAGCATATAATTGAAAAGAAGGGCAGAAAAGCCACTTATGGGTGAGCCAGTGAATTTTTGGAAAGATAAATGGGCTCATAGGAGAATCCACGGGTAGGGGAAGAGTTTATGCCACTCTCTGGGTATAGAGCTGACGTCTGTAAATCTTCTTCCCTGCAATGAGTCAGCCTTCTTTTGTTGATATAAGTCCCCAGGAGAGGGCCAGAGATGTAGCTCAGTGGTTCCAGCTCCTGCCTAGCAAGTGCAAATTCCCTGGTTCGATCCCCGGTAACCACATATAACAATATTGAGCATGTTAACTCACACTCACTAGCAATCAGTACCACATACCACAGTGCCAGGCATGGTGGCTCACTCCTGTAATCCCAGCATTTGGGAGGCAGAAGCAGGAGGATCGCTGAGTTCCAGGCTTGCCTGCGCTACATAGTGAGCTCAGGGCTAGCCTGAACTACAAAATGAGACCCTGTCTCCAAAAAAAAAAATCTCCAGGAGGCATTTATGACAGTTGACCTCAGTTTTGGAGGGTTGGTTTTAGGCTGATAAGGGAAATTCAGAAAAAGCCATTTCATGCATTTTTAAAAACTTCTCAAATGTCTTCATTGCACATCCCGGACCTCTTGATAAAAAATAACCAATTTTGTTTTGTTTTCCGGAAATATTTAAGACAGGTTGGTAGGTTGAAGATAGTCATGAATTCTTTGACATTTCTCTACTGAGATGTGGAGTCTGACCAATAACAAACACCAGAAGCAATACTGCCGGTTTCCGGTGCCAGGTAGTGAGGGAAATACTCCGTCTGGTGAGATACTTACTCAGAACCACTCCACCGTGCTGTAAGAAGCTCAAAACGTGTAGCTCTAGATTGGTTTCGAGCCAAACCCTGTGTCACCTGCCAGCCACGTGTGAGAGCTGTGCAGATGTCCAGCCTAGCTGACCCTTCAGGGACTCCAGCTCTCACGGATGACTGACTGCAGCCACCTGTGAGCTCTGCCCACAGCCCAGCTAACCCACAGAGCTGCGAGGGATTTTTATTTACTGAGATAGACACTGGCTGGACCCTCTTTCAATCTGGAGTTTCATCTCTTCCAACCTTGGGAAATATTCCTGTAGGGGTTTTCTTTTGTATATTATTCTTTTTTGGCTTTTCAGTTTTATGTCTGTATTTCCTGTCTTAAATAAAATATATTGGAGGTCCTTAGTTTGGACTGAGCACTAGGCCTAATAGGCCAAACCAAAATGGAATTACTCACTAATATCCTAATTTACCAGAAGGAAACTAAGCTGTTTAGCTGAACTTCCAAAAACTCAGGAGATGGAGAAATAATAGCCAAATTCCCAAACAGGTCGATTTCAGTCCTCTTCCTCTTCCTCCTCATCCTTCTGTTTTAATCCTTGTCAGAATAACCAGATATCAATCAATAAGTTATTGATTGATTTCCCCGTTGGTCCCTTAAATAAGAAAAGTAACTTTAAAACCTGCTTTGGGTGCTTTGTTTCTGCTTTCTTTTGCCCTTTTCTGTCCATAAAAATCAATGTTTTCTCATCAGCACCTCAGAACACGCATTCCATTGTATGGAGTGTGGTGATTCCCTATTCTAGAACCATAAATAAAGCCTGTGGGAAGCTAAGTGTAAAGAGCAAGGCCTGGGTTGAACGCTCCTTGAGACACAGGGGGAGGGGATAGCAAACCTTGGCCTCGAGGGCTGTGCGCAAGCATGTCAGCACCAACCAGTTTCAAGGAGAGAATCAAATACAGCAGAAGTCTGATTAGAGACTATACACATTTGGGTGCAATCTGCCAAGTATGAGAACCTGATGGATTCCTGAACCCTGGATCACGTGGTTGTTCGCTTCCTATTTGTGCGAATCTAATAAAAGAGAGGCAAACTGTCAGATCAGCTCTCTTCCTCTGCTAGAGGCAGAGAGTCCCTGGGGCCTCCTCTTCCAAATTATTTATGTGTCCTTCCCCTTTAGTCCTTGCTAGTTCCCCAGTCAGGGATAAACTCGTAGGTTGATTCCTACAAATCCAATGAAGATCTTAGAGCCAAAGTTGTTGTGATTTACTTTGGACACCAGTTAAGCAGGCAAGAGGCCAGATGTATACAGCAGGAGGTAAGCAGCAAGGCAACAACTGAGAGAGAAGCTCTATCTGTGTTTACAGCCACTCTCCATGGTTCACACTATCACCTGTTCTTTCCCTCCCCCATGCTGAGAATCAAGCCTAAGAACTTTGCACTGTGCTACTTTTTAAATTTTTCATTTTGGGACAAGTTCTCCTGAAGTCACTAAGCTGCCCAGGCTAAGCTCAAATTTGCCTTCCCCTGCCTCAGCCTCCCAGAATGCTGGGAATAGGCTCTGCCCTGCTTCCTCCACCATCAGATGGCCACCCGCATTCTCCTGTCCACACACAGGGAAGTCCCCTGTCACCTGATGGGCCCTCTCCAGGTTGCCACGTTACTGTCCCCCAAACACTTTTTTAAAAGTTTCTCTATCAGCACTTTAGCAAAGTCTGTTGAGGGAGAGAAGTTGTTTCTGTCTGCTTCAGTTTCTTTTTAACTATATTTGGAGATAAAGAACCTTAAACATCATAGTTTTGGGTTTATGAATCCGCCGGTTTACTGTCACGCTAAGCAGTACTTCCAATTTTTTCCTCTCTGAACTTGTAAATAATCAACAGCTCTTCACATTGCCTGAGAAATATTTTTGTTTTCTTTGCGTCCTCTGGCATATACTAGTAATTTCAACAAAGCTACATTTGTGTGAGCTTGAATTGGGTAAGCATGAAACAAAAAATTAGTGAAACCCCATTTTGTGAGTAAACTTTGAAACAGTTCAAATTTCCTCAAG
>PVIC010039961.1:0-16815 GCA_004025085.1 Thryonomys swinderianus | reverse complement strand
CTGTCAAACAGGTGGCAATAAAAGATGGGTTTTTTTTCTTTTTTTTTTTTTTTCCTTTCCTTTTTGAGACAGGGTCTCGCTTTGTAGTTCAGGCTGGCCCTGAGCTCACTATGTAGTCCAGGCAAGCCTCAAACTCAGCAGTCCTCCTGCCTCTGCCTCCTGAGTGCTGGGATTACAGGCGTGAGCCACCACGCCCGGCATTGTGGTATGCGGTATTGATTGCTGGTGGGCGTGAGTCTCCATACCCAGCATTGCATGTGGTTACCGGGAATTGAACTCAGGACCTTGCGCTTGCGAGGCAGGCACCGGAACCACTGAGCTAACCCTCCAGCCCAATAAAAGATGTTTTAATAGAAATGTAATCAATAGACATTAATTATTTTCCTTTAGTTCTGCACTGATCTATTTTAATCAATTAATATAAACACATATACAAATGGATCCCATGGAATGTCATAATATCACAATCTACTTTCTTTGCCTGTTAAATGTTTATCATTATGATTTGACTATGTCCCTAAGATAAACTAGAAGTTTCTTTTCTTTCTTTTTCTTTTCCCCCCCTGTGCCAGAAGGGATCAAACTCAGGACCTTGTGCTTGCCAGGCAGGCATGGTGCCACTGAGCTATATCCCAGGCCCTGGATGAGAGTTTTCTTCATGAGCTTTATATCAGAGATTCTCAAATCGTCCTCAGTACAGATACTGTCATGGGTTTCCCAATTTATGTACATGTGTGAACCATAGTCTTTGGGATAATGTCCCCCTTGTACTATTATTTCCATATGGAGCTGCTGATGCAACTAATATACATTTTACTAAATTTACTGAATTAAATTTAATGTACTATGAGCTAACATTACTATTTCTGTTCTTTTAAAAACTGAGTTTTCCTCCAAACACTAAGAATCACTATCCTAGAATAGACAAATTTCCACCTATCTTATTTTGCATTTAGTAAAAAGAAAGTCGCTGGGCGTGGTGACTCACGCCTGTAATACCAGCACTCAGGAGGCAGAGACAGGAGGATTGCTGAGTTCAAGGCTTGCCTGGGCTACATAGTGAGCTTAGAGCCAGCCTGAACTACAAAGCGAGACCCTGTCTCAAAAAAAAAAAAAAAAAGTGATTCATGGCTTACTTCTGACTCTATATTTGCTCAGTATGGTATTCATAACTTAGCTGTCCAAATCTGCCTTAGAATTCATATTTTCTTCCAAGATCAAAGTTTAGTGTATTTAGCAGTAAACTTTGTTGATCCATTCCTCTTCAACTTCGTTTGGGCCCATAATTACATGCCCAATATAGAGAAAATGTCAAGAAAGAAACAGATTTCAATTTCAAGCTTCAGAGGACTTCAGATAATAAAAATGTGATGAAAATGATGAAAACTACTCTGGCTGATGTGCTCTTGTTTTTAGGTACAATGTTCAGTGTTGGGGCTGTGAGAAAGGATACATGTCAATTCTGAGATCAGGCTTCTGGCAGGGGAAGTTGTCATTTTTCAAAAGGAAAAGATCTCTTTGATGTAGGAAAAATGTCCAGCCATGCTACTTGCTATGCAAAAACAGTGGGATTGCTTCCTTCGTGCCAGAAGTAGGGCAAAGGTACAACACACCCTCTGCCGGGGGTCCATTAGCATCTTTTGTCATAATACATGGCAAATGGACCAGTAACTACCTGCTGCCAATTAGAGTGATGATGAGCCAACCTGAAACAGGCAGGTGAGAAGACTAAGTGCCCCTGTGGTTTGCCAATTACCTAAATTATCTGCAGTAGTTTTAGTGCACAGCTACCATGAATACAAATACAAAACACTGTGGTATGCAGCGGAGTTAGGTGCTGCACGGTGTCAAAAAGCAGAAAGAAAATAAACATTTCCAGAAGGTGAGTTCCAGCAATTGTGATATCCCGTTTCACCCATATGAAATACTGTCCTGCGTTCCATTTGGCAATCCTGTCTCCTCTAGGAAGGGCGCCTGAAACAACGAAGCATCAATTCTGCGCTCGATGTTACCAATCAATCGTACCCATCATTCCCCGTGATTCTCACTAAATGGACATCGGAATGGATATACAGCACCGAATGAAGGGTTCATATCAGAAAAAAAAATACCATAAAACTACCATTACTGGAAATAAATAATAATCATACGGTATATACAGGAGAGAGAAAAGAAAGAGACTTAAAGTCCCTGCAATGCTCCCACATTAGAAAGAAAGGTTTTAAAAGAAATCCACAGTGTTCTTTGTTGCAAACACTTAGCAGCAATCACGAAATCGGAGCAGTAGCCTTGTGAAAAGACTGTTCCAGAAGGAGCACTGTGGTAACAGCCCCCCTTCACTCTAAGTGGGAACCACTTTCAATTTTCTACGGTCCTCACATCTGCAGTTAGAAGGAACAATGAAAGAATTCAACAACATTATAAGGACAATACCACATTTTCTAATGATAAGAAAAGACATTAATTTGTGTGTTTAACGTCCCCATCTATCAGAAGGATACACATACCTGCCTCCAAATTTGACATAAGGCGGAACACATGATCGGATACTATTATATTCATGTTCACTTAAACTTCTTAATAGGCTGGCGTATCACAAGTGAATTCAATAGAACAGTGCTGCACTCACAGGATAATATATACAGAGGTTTGCTTAATGTTAAAAGCAGCAGTCAGGAATGTGAGTTATATTACTCCGGTATTGAACTAATATGTGATCTTTGACAAGTCACTTAATCTTTCATCTTTCTTAAGTGTAACAGTAGTTTATCTAAATTATAATAGCAGTTAATGATACCTTGCTTGGAGTAGTGTGGTAAAGTTTGATTAATTGTCATGTGCAGAGCACTTTCAAGTCTCTGGATAAAACGTATTACTAAAGTGCATAGCATTAATATCATTCGCCCATTAGCAGTGTTTTCTTGTGTAATGGTCCAATATACTGTCAGTTTAAGACACACAAGGGGATACAATTAAGGTGCACTATGAGATGGATACACATTTTTTACTGTTTTTTGCATAGACTGGCATTGTACAAACTGGTCTACTTTATAGAAAATTCAATATAGTTATTAAATTCCACACTGTTTTATTATGCTAATTGATAATCTAGTGTGCTCCAAAGATTAAAGAAAAATGAAATTAAACTGAAAAATCAAAGGGTAACAACTTTATAATGCCTTTTTAATTTAGCAAAATACAATTAAAGTCACACAGTGATAGGATTGACTCTGAATAGTAAGATGACTGTAATTGACAAAGCAAATGTTACAGAGCAAAGCTGAATAAAAGAAGAGGAAAACGCTAATAAAATTCAGTGTCATGGGATATCTACACAGGCTCACAAAGATAAACTATAAGATGTCTATAGATGTCACTGACAACAGTGTTCTTTAGAATGCATACGACTCTAGAAAATGTCCTTGGAGTCAAACAAAAACGCAAATATTTTCAAGTAACAAATATGCATTATTTGCTTTAGAAGAGAGAAAACATGAGGACACTGAGCTTATTTGAGTTACTTGATGTTTGTAAACACACTGGACTCAATATTGCCCGATTTAAAAACCAGCACAAAATACACATATCATAAACACAATTCATGAATATATGGCTTACATATTCAGTTAAATAGTAACTCTAGTGAGCTTCATTTTATAAACCCAAAGAAACTAAGCCTGTTCTGTTACATATTTCAATAACTGACGTTCTTTCCATGATGACAGGGAAACTGAGTAAACAGACACAGCACAGAGCACAGGGCATTGGTGCAGTGTAAGGTTAGTCATCACATATTATTTGTAAAACACCTAACTTCCCTTGTGAAGATTTAGCTTTCTTAAGCATGCGTTTTTATATTCTCAGACTGCTTCAAAAAACCTAGAAGGATGGAGTCACCTTTATGAAGGATAAACTATCCCCAAAGAGTAAGAAGGCCTTTTTTTTTTTTTTTTTTTTTTTTTTTAGATAGGGTCTTGCTTTGCTATTCAGGCTGGCCCTCAACTTACTATGTAGCCCAGGCTAGCCTCAAACTCACAGCAATCCTCCTGCCTCTGCCTTCTGAGTGCTGAGGTCGCAGGTGTGAGCCACCACCCCTGGCACTGTGCTGTTTGGTTCTGATTGCTGGGATTAGGCGCAAGAGTCACCATGCCATGCCTTGTGATACGTGGTACTGGGGATTGAACTCAGGACCTTGCCTCTTTCGAGGCAAATACCAGAACCACTGAACTAAATCCTCGACCCATGAGGCACTTTTCAATTAATGAAGATGTTATATGTTACTCTATAACATATGCTTTAATTTGGAGGTAAACTTTTTCCCTGAATCTGAAATAAGATTGACACTAAGATTTTTCTGCAACAAAGAGTAAATATGTGAAAGATTTTTATTTTGATTTATGAACACTTTTGACCAGAAAGCTAATGAAGTTGATGAGGAGAAATAATACCTGAAAATTGATATATGAATTGGCACAATAAATAAAATGTTTTCACCTTTAATTAACATATTTACTATGGTACTGTGGGATTTAAGAGCCTTTATATCACATTTTAGCAAAGTAATTTTGTCAGGTTTATGTGATAAGATTATTGGTGATGAAAAAATGTATTTGAATTTGTACAATGTTTATGCTACCTTTATGATTAGAAAATGGAAAAGGATATTAATATTTTTGATAGAATATGATATTCTTGTTTTTAGAAATAATGAATAAATTCCAAATTTCTCTTGTCACTTATAAAATCTTAATAGGTAGAGCTCACAGGATTAAAATATAAAAATAACATTTATGTTCTGAAAACTGGAGTCCAAGAAGCACCTATTGCATATGCTTTTTAATACTACATCTGTAGCTTCCTTAAAAATGTTCTTAAGCAACCCATTGTGTTTCCTGAATGGATGGCTTACAAATTGTTTTACTTCAAGGTGAAATTTCAGAGAGGCTGTTCACAACTGAAGATAATAAAACATTTTGCATTCAGTAAATGCTTTCTTTGAATGGCTATCTCAACTTTTGTGCCAAAAATAATGTTGCATCCATTGATAATGTAAAATTCCTCCTTCACAACTAAACAAATTAATGTTTATCATTTTTGCCAAGGATATCAAAAGAAAAATGAATCTCTCTTCTTTTCCCAATATTTCTAGAAAAGAATTATCATTAGCAACAAAAATAATGCAAGAGACTGGGCCCATTACATGCAAGACATATGTGTATATAGGTCTCAGCTCAGCTGGGCTTCTTCCGGGACCTTGTTCTGTTAAAAATAACCTTATCAGCCCCCATCACTCTCTCCATGAACCAAGGGAAAGAAGAAAAGCAAAAAACAAAGCAATGACAACAAAACCTCAGTCACTCTATAGATACATAGTGATCTGTGCACTGATTTTTTTCCCATAAGTTGAACTCTCCCATAATATATTTTAAACTTTGTATTTTAAATACCTGCTAAAGGAAGATATAGTATGTTTTATTTCTGCATGTAGTATTGAACTTTTTGTTCAATAAATATTGGGTTCATGATTATTTTCTGGGTTAGGTTAACTAGAATATAGACTGCGTCATTCTGCTATGTGCCATTTGAGACTCAGTGAGTACAATGAGCCAGGCAGGTGGGTCATGTCTGTAATTTCAGCCCTCAAGATCCCAAGGCAGAAGGGTAGCTAGGAGTTTCGGGACAGGTTAGGGTACATTGTAAGTTCAAGGCCAGCCTGGAATACATAGCAAGAGCCTATCTCAGAAAAAATCAGTGAGTGCGCACAATTCTCTGCAAATGTAGTGTAGTTAGAGTTCAGTAAAATACATTCTAGGTAAATTCAGTGTTTGAAGCTATATTGTAGTAAGAGAAGAATAATATTTTTGGCTTTAGTCATCATGTCTTTAAGAAAATCTTTCCATTTCTCAGAAATCTCTTCAACTATTATTTTGATATTAGTTACCAATATTAGCAGTCTATAGGAGATAGACATGAGCTCTGCCTGCATATTTAAGTGCAGAGCAATAAAGAATTAAGCATGTAGATTCTGTTTTGGTTTCACCATTTAGTCGCTGTGACAAGGAGCCAATTACCTGTGTTAAAGTGTCAGTTTTTCTAGTAAGATTCTCATGGGAGCATCATGACAATCCAATGAGATAATCCAGGGGAAGGAGTTAGCACAATAAATAACACATACTAAGATTTCTTATCGTAGTTATCAAAATATGTACCAAAAATAATTATTTTTCCAAAAACTTCCAAAATGCCATCTTGCTGACATTAGAGAAGCTATTGTTGATAATATAAAAAGTTATTGAATTTTTGTTAATTATAAAAATAGATTTCCTTTTAATTTTTTATATTGCTATTTTAGGATATCTTTTATTTCTAAATTCAACACAAAAAGGATAATCAAAGTGATTAGGCTTAAATAAATTTAAGATTTCAGTTCCCACCTACCTAATACTGTATATATTTGTTAAATTTAGTTTTTACTCTAAAGGATGATAGAGAATGCTCTAACTAAAATCTTTTACTTTTCATTGTTTTAGATTTACCTGAAGGTTGAAGTAGAAAACAAACTGTCATTCAATAAACAAAGCTGATTTATTTTCATCCTTAACTAGCACAGATATAGACCTAGATATAGACAGTGAACTGATCTTTTTTTTTTTTTTTTTTTTTTTTTTAAAGACAGAGTCTTGCTTTGTAATTAAGACTGGCTCTGAGCTCTCTATGTAGCCCAGGGAAGCCTCGAACTCAGCAATCCTCCTGTCTCTGCCTTCGGAGTACTGGGATTACACGTGTGATTCACTATGCTTGGCAGTGAACTGCTTTTTTAAAAAGGAATTGCCCTGTGGCATCATAGAAAGATATTCAATTTGTCCACAAGGAAATGCTAAAACTTTTGTGATGTTCCAGTACTAAATGAGTGGAACATCTTTTATTCTAATAAAGCCATTTGGTGTGTCTCCAGAAGGCTTCAGAATAGAAGGTAAATACCAAAAAGATCAAGGCTTGACTGTAAATTTGAACTTAGCCCCACTGCACTGTCTTCAGGGAGGCCATTGGGGTCAGTCAGGGAGCTACTCATCAATGAACACTGATTTAATCAGCCAGACCTCTGAATGAAACCTACATTTTAAAAAAAAATCGCTAAATGACTGGGCTTGAGGAGGTGCAGATTATTGCATTATTTTGTCAAGAAGGCGCTGCCCCTGCTCCTTACGGTGAAGCTTTCAGACCATTCCACTCCACAGGGTGTGGCGTTCATCTGACATTTGTGTCTTTTGAGTAATGAGGAGTAAAGAAAAAATGTGATGGTAATAAAAAAGGGGAACAAAGTTTATGTATTTAGGGGGTGGGGACGTGGGGTAGGTAGGAAAATGCAAAAATATGAGAATTAAATTGTATAATATACAGGCACAAATTCCCAATATGGAGTGTGATCATGATGTGTATATACAATGTACCAATAAGATTAATTTTTTTAACAAAAAGCTGTTAAGTATAAATTAAATGTTTCTTCTCAGTTTTGTGAGCTATTCTTGTACACTATCATATCTGAAGTGCCCAGAAGGAGTCAACTTTGTAGTAAAGTCACACAAAAGTACAGGTAACTGGGGATCATAGTCTTCACTGCTGGCTTCCCAAAAGAAAAAAGTTTTGAACAACCGAGCCTGTGAATCCCCAAAGTGCACCTGAAGTGGAGCTGGGCCTGGTGATTCATTCTTGTCTTCTTGGCTCTTTGGGAGGCTCAGGTGAGAGGATCACAAGTGTCAGACCAACCTGGGACATTTAGAGAGGCCCTGACTAAAAACAAAACTGTACAAGAAGGCAAAGGCTTATTAGGAGAGTATTTGCCTAATTCCTGAGGCACCAGGTGCAATATGAAGTTCAGAAAAGGAAATGAAGTGCACCCAGTTAATATCAGATCAGGTTGATGTTGAGAAGGATAATAAAACTCTCACTTTGATATTTTCTTTCTCAAAACCTAATCAGATTTTTTCTCTTATATATAAATAGATTTTACTTTTTACCTTAGTATGTTTCAAGTTCAGTAGACAGTACCAAATTTTGTTATTTTAAATTATTTACATACATGTAGTTTGGAACTTTTTTTATAGTCTTGTAGAGTGTTTGTTGAAAGTCATAATCACTCAAATCATTTACATCAGAAAATAATACTCCTCAGAACTCCAACTGAAATACTTCACTTCTATGTGGCATCTATCTTTTTCTTCAGCAGTAATTCTTATCTGTGCTATACTTTAGTCACCACTTGAAAATGCTACATATTCCTGGAACTTTAATATTTGGATATAAGGTCAATAAGAATAGTATAGCATATTTTGAATTGAGGATGCATATATGTGTCTAATGTATAAGCTTTTTAATTCTTTTATATAAAGGAAAGCAAAATTAACCTTAAAATTTTTTAAATTGGGGCCGGAGGGTTAGCTCAGTCATTTCGGTGCCTGCCTCGCAAGCGCAAGGTCCTGAGTTCGATCCTGGTAACCACATATAATGCTGGGCGTGGAGACACGCCCACCAACAAAATCAACACCGCATACCACAATGCCGGACGTGGTGGCTCATGCCTGTAATCCCAGCACTCGGGAGGCAGAGACAAGAGGATTGCTGAGTTCACGGTGGCTTGCCTGGGCACCATAGTGAGCTCAGGGCCAGCCTGAACTACAAAGCGAGACCCTGTCTCAAAAAGCAAAAAAAAAAAAAAAAAAAGTTTTTTAAATTGAATTCTTTATTGGTACAATTTATACACATTCACAATCACACATAAAATTGGGGAATTGTACCAATATATGACAAAGTTAATTCTTATTTTTACCCACATCCCTACATACCCACACCTCCCCACCCCCTATATACATGCTGTTTTATTTTCTTTCAGAATCATATTTATTCCTTCCCTTCATTACATTCCCACACCAAATTTCCTTCGGAAATTTCCCATTCTACAAAAACTGTCATACTTTCTAGAGCTCATTTGCATCTACAGGTGCTCATATCAAAGAGAAGATCCAGTATTTGCCTAGCTGTAATCTATTTACTTCAGTCATGAGTGTGTCCTCCGGGTGTATCCATTTGCACATAAATGAATGCATCTTGTCATTCTTTATGGCAGAATAATACTCCATTTTATTTTTAAAAAAAAACACATCTTCTTTATCCACTTTCGAGTTGATGGGCATTTGGATTGTTTCCAAGATTGAGCTATCACGAACTGAGCTGCTATGAATAAGGGTGTACATCTGTCTTTCCAATGTGATTTTTAAAACTCCTTTGGGTATATTCCTAGCAGGGGAATAGCAGGGTCAAATGGGACCACTAGTCCTAGTTTTCTGAGAAATCTCCACAATGGTTGCACAAGTCTATAATACCACCAACAGTGGAGAAGAGTTCTTTTTTCCCTACAGCCACGCCTGCATTTATTGTTGGTTGATTTTGTAATAGCGGCCATTCTTTGTGGAGTGAGATGAAATCTCAGTGCTGTTTTCATTTGTATCTCTCCAATGACCAGTGAAGCTGGACATTTCTTCATATGCTTCTAAGCTGCTTTGACTTCTGCCTCTGAGAAGTGTCTGTTCATTTCAGAGGCCCATTTTTGAATTGGATCTTTAAACTTGGGAGGCTGATCTGTTTAAGTTCTTTATATATTGTAGATAATAGCCCTTTGTCTGATAAACAGCTAGTAAAGATTTTTTTCCCATGTTGTTGGTTGTCTTTTAGCAGGGTCAGTGACTTCTTTTGCTGTGCAGAAGCTTTTCAGTAGGATGAGATCCCATTTGTTGATTCTTTCTGCTAGTTCTTGTGGTACTGAGGTTTTATTCATAAGTCTCTGCCTAGGCCAATGTCTGCAAGAGTTTTACCTAACCTGCTTTCCAGCAGGCTTACTGTTTCTGTTTTGATGTTTAAGTCTCAAATCCATTGTGACTTAGTTTTGTGCATGGTAAAAGAGATAGGTCTAGCTTTAGTTTTTAGCAAGTTAAAGCCCAGTTTTTCCAGCACCATTTGTTAAACAGGCTGTCTTTCCTCCATTGAGGATGTTTGGCTCCTTTGTCAAAGATAAGGTGGCTTAGTGTATCTGGGGTTGTTTCTGGATCTTCTAATCTAGTCCACTGGTCCTCTGGTCTGTTACTTTGCCAGTACCATGCAGTTTTTATCACAGTGGCTTTATAGTGGAGTTTTAAGTTGGGGATTATAATACCCCCTGCCATGTCATGGTTGCTTAGAATTGCTTTTGCTATTCTAGATTTCTTGTGGTTCCAGATGAATTTTTATATTATTTTCTCTAGCTCTGTGAAGTATAGCATTGGAATTTCAATTGGAATTGCATTAAATCTGTATAGTAGTTGTGGAAGTATAGCCATTTTGACAATGTTGGTTCTCTCTACCCAGGAAGAAGAGATGTCTTTGCACTTTCTGATTTGCTTTTCTATCTCATTTTTCAGAGTCCTACAGTTTTCCAAGTAGAGGTCTTTCACTTGCTTTTTTAGGCTGATTCCTAGATATTTCATTTCTCTGGGTGCTACTGTGAAAGGGATTGATTCCTCAATTTCTCTTTCAGTGAGTCTGTTGTTTGTGTAGACAAAGGCTGTTGATTTTTTAAGCATTGGCCCTGTATCTAGCAACACCACCAAATCTGGTAATTAAGTCTAGCAGTCTTTTGGTTGAGTTTTTAGGATCCTCCAGATAGAGTATCATATCATCAGCAAATAATGACAGTTTAACTTCTTCCTTAGCTAACTATATTTCTTTTATGTCTTTGTCCTGCCTGATTGTTATGGCTAATGTTTCCAGCACTATATTGAACAAGAGTGGAGACAACAGACAACCTTGTCTTGTTCCTGATCTGAGTGTAAAAGGTTTGTTTTTGCCCATTAAGTATGATGCTGGCTGTTGGTTTCTCTTAAATAGCTTGTATTAAATTGAGATAAAGTCCACAGTTTCTGATTGTCTGTAGGGTTTTGATCATAAATGGGTGTTGGATTGTGTCAAATGCTTTTTCTGTGTCTATTGAAATAATCATATGGTTTTTGTCCTTGAGTCTGTTAATATAGTGTATTACATTGATTAATTTACATATGTTGAACCAGCCTTGCATCCCTGGGATAAATCCGATTTGATCAGGTGTATGATATTCTTGATAACTCTCTGTATTCTGTTTGACAGTACTTTAGTGAGGATTTTTGTGTCAAATGTTCCTTAGAGAGATTGGTCTGTAGTTTTCTTTTTTGGTGGAATCTTTCCCTGCCTTTGGGATCAAGGTGATGGTTGCTTCAAGGAATGATTTGGGGCATACTGCTTCCCTTTCAATTTTATTAAAGAGATTGAGAAGTACTGGTATTAGTTCTTCTTTAAAAGTTTTGTAGAATTCAGCAGTGAAGCCATCAGGACCAGGCTTTTCTTTGTTGGTAGGATTTTTATTACATTTTCAATTTCTCAGATTGATATTGGGGTGTTTAATATTTCTATATCCTCTTTGTTCAGCTTTGGAAGTTCACATGTGTCTAGGAACCTATCCATTTCTTCTAGATTTTCCATCTTCTTGGACTATAGATTTTCAAAGTACGTGTTTATTTTCCTTTGGTCTTCCTCTGGGTCCATGCCGATTTCCCCATTTTCATTCCTTATAGCATGGATTTGAGCCTTTTCCTTCCTTTGTTTGATAAGGTTGGCTAAGGGTCTGTTGATCCTATTTATCCTTTCAAGGAACCAACTCTTTGATTCATTGATTCTTTGTATTGTTCTCTTTGTCTCCATTGCATTAATTTCTGCTGTGATCCTTATAATTTCCTCTCTAGTATGTGCTTTGGGTTTGTTTTGCTCCTCTTTTTTTAATTGTCTGAGGTTCATTGTTAGATTGTTTATTTCAGTTTGCTCTATTTTCTGAGTGTAGGCATTCACTGTTATGAATTTCACTCACAGAACTGCTTTCATTGTGTCCCATAAATTCCTGTATGTTGTGCTGGGGTTTTCATTTAATTGTAGAAACTGTTTAATTTCTTCTTTAATTTATTTTGTGGCCTATTGGTTGGTCAACAGAGTGTTGTTCAATTTCCATGTGTTTGTGAGGATCTTGGAATTTCTTTTGCTATTCAGCTCCCATTTCAAGGCACTGTTATCTGATAGTATTAGGGGATAACTTCATTTCCTTTGCATTTATTTAAGCTTGTTCTATGCTCTACAATGTGATCTATTTTGGAGAATGATCCCTGAGCAGCTGAGAAGATGGTATATTCTCACTTTGTAGGCTGAAAAACTCTGTAGGCATCTAATCTAGTAAGTCCATTTGCTCAAAAGTTTGATTTAGCTCAAGTATTTCCTTTATGATTCTTTGTCCAGTTGATCTGTCAGTTGTGACAGTGGAGTATTGAAGTCCCCTGCTATTATAGTATTCATGGGTAACTGGCTTTTCATGGCCACTAATGTTTGTTTTATATAGTTAGGTGCATTAGAGTTTGGTGCATATATATATTTATGATTGTTATTTCTTTCTCTTGGATAGTTCCCTGTAGCAGAATATAATGACCTTCTTTATCTCTTTTAATCTGTTTGGGTTTGAAATCTATTTTATCTGCAAACAAGATAGCCACTCCTGCTTTTTTGCAGTTTCCTGTGGTTTGGAAGATTGTTTTCTAATACTTTATTTTCAATCTATGGGTTTCCTTCTGAATTGTGTTTCCTGCATGGAGCAGAGTGTAGAATCTTGCTTTTCATTCCAATCTGCTAGTCTGTGTCTTTTAATTGGCCCATTGAGGCCATTGACATTAATGGTTATGACTGATATGGACATATTCAGAGCTGCCATGTTTCCCTGTTCTTGGTTCTTTTCTTCCTTGCTTTTCCCCTTCTCTATTTAGTTTCTTGTTTGCCCCAGTGAATTCACTCTCCTGGGTCTCTTGGTTATGAAATTTTCTGTGTTTTTTTTTTCCAAGATGTTCTTTAGAATGTTTTGGAGTGCAGATTTCATATTTGTGAAGTTTTTCACGTGTTCTTTATCATGAAAGTATCTTATTTCCCCATCTATTCCAAAAGATAGTTTTGCAGGATACAACAGTCTAGATAGGAAGTTATTTTCCTACAATTCTTGAAATACTTCCCTCCATGCTTTCCTTGTGTTGAGTGTTTGTGGTGAAGTCTGCTGTGATCCTAATGGGCTTCCCTTTGTAGGTGATTTTCTTCCTTTCTCTCACTGCTTTCAGTATTTCATTCTTTTGCTGTGCATCTGGAACCTTAATAATTATATGTCTAGGTGTAGATATTTTTATGTCATGGTGTTTTGGAGTCCTATAGGCTGCATTTATCTGTATGTCTGTTTCTTTTCCTATGAAGTTTTCTGTTGTTATCTCTGACAATAGCTTTTTTTTATGTCCTTTACACTGCCTCCTGCTTCCTCAGTGACTCCATCAGTTTTATATTATTTTTCTTTGAGTCATCTAGAAGCTGCTGCATTGATTTCTCATGGTCCCTTGCTCTTTTCCCTAGATTATATCTTTCCTGCTCATTGGCTGCTATGCTGTCCTCTAGGTCTGAGATACGGTTCTCTGCTTCATTCATCCTGCTTTGCAAGCTTTCATTCTTCATCACTCACTGCACCTCTCCTTGAAGCTGTTTAAAAGGTTCCATTGCTTCTGCTATCTTGGATTCTATCATCTCACTGATCTCTTCTTTAATGATGTCTTTCACTGTGGACATTATCTGTTGATCTCAGAAATGAGTTCTGATTTCCATTTTACTAGGTCTGCTTTAGTTACCATCTCCAAGAATCCTGGTGTTTGAGTATCAGTTTGCACTATTTCCCTTTTCTCTGAATTTCCCTGTGGTGGTGATGTTTGTATCTGTTTTTTTTTTTTTTTGTATATTTTCTCATTTCTACTTTTTTATTGTTATTAATGCTATTTGATTCTTTGCCTGATGACAAGGCAATGTTTGTTGCAGGTCTCTTTCTTTCTATTATCTGGTGCCCTTTGTTTGTGCCACCTTTCTGAGGTGTCCTCCTTGAATCTGTAATGACCCTTGAGAGTTCTCAGTTCTAACACATCATGGGAGGTATTTGAGCAGAACAATCACATCATCTTTGTTACCATAATACAGTCAGTGCCAATATCAGCATTAAACACGGTAAATAAAATCACTTTTATTTCTATTCTGAGGACTTTGAGCTCATGAGTTACCTCTATGTCCATATGCCAAAATTGAGAATTAATAAGCAATGTGTGTATAACATGTAAATCATAAATGTACCCCCAGAACCCTTTGGGGATAAGAGATCAGTGGGGAATAAGGGAGGTAGGGAGACAGGAGTAGAATGAAATAGGGTTAGCAGATTTGTGAAAATCACCTAGACTCAAGAATCTCATATATGCCAGCAGGTAATAGTGGATAAAAGGGCATATATAAAACAGTACCAACTGTATACTCTAAGACCACTGGAGACTTTTCAACTGTATACTCTAAGACCATTGGAGACTTTGCACACCTTCTTATAATAGTACAGAAGATGAAATAGGGCCACCTAAGAGTCTTTTACTTCTGGGTATTGCTCTGACAGGAAGATAGTAGAGGGTATTAGGACAAGAGGTGAATAGAGGGATCTAGGAGTAGGTGACAAAATAGAAGCTAGATTCCTTTTTTTTTTTTAATCTTGCCTGGTCTCTCAGCATGGCTCCAGTGTGGCGGGATGCAGGAAATGGCTCTGGCTCCTCTCGGACCTGGGTCCTCACAATGCAGCTCCGGGGTGGGGTTGGAGCTGGCCCCCGGGCCTCAATTCTCCATGGTGGGGATGGCTCCTGGGGGTACCCAAGACCTGTGTGCATGGCTCCAGGGTAGAGCGGGCCGGTCAGCAGGCCTCAGTCCTCCACACTAGGAACCAACCTTAAAAGTGTTATGTTCACATCACATAAAGGGTAACCTGTTTTTATCGCATGCTATAATTGTGACTTTTACATGGCCATGTTCAGCAACTATAGTAACAAAATAATAAGGATAATAAAAGTTTTATTTCCTTGTGTGTTTCTTGATTGCCTTGTACATTTATGGATGCAAATTTCTGTTTGATATGAATAAAAACAATGGTTCAACTATCTGTCTTCTGGCATAGTTTAAAAATGAAAAAAATGTCATATTAAGAAGAAAAATCAAAACCAACAGTAAGCAATAGTGAGCAAATAAAACATGATGGAAAAAAATCAAACACTGATTTAGCTACTTTTCTTTACCCAAGTAAAAGCTATTGCAATTTTGATTAATAGATTTTTAAAACAAACTATCAAGTTTATAAGAGTTATTCAAATTGTAATTTTTTTTCAGTACTGGGGATCAAACTCAGTCAGGTCCTTGTGTATCCAAGGTTGGCATGGTACCACTTGACCTAAATCCCCAGTGTAATTTTGTATTTTAGAACTCAGTTCCCAAGTTTACTTTAAGTATTGCTTAGGAATTACCATCTGGGTTTGGTCTCACCACTGAGAGGTGTTCTGTAATACTCATATTGTTTTCATCAGGTGTGGTGGTCTAGCCTGCCAACCCAGCACTGAGAACCTATGCCTGGAAGATGCCCTCAAACTTGAGGTTGGCTGGGCTACACATTGAGTTCAAGACCAGCCTGACCTACACACGTGGTGAGACCCTGTCTCAGAAGCAAAAACCTAATAATAATCTTATACTGTTTTAAAATGCTCAGATTGTTTATTTTATAGGCATTTCTAGACCTGAAAACTTTTTCTGGTTCATCAACAACTAAATTCATATGCTCCTTCTGCAATAGAACTACCCTACTGAATGTATTGTGTCAGAACTTCACCGACCTATGCAAGCTTAGTCCAGCTTTGCCCCTCATGTGATTTCACTTCCATTATTCATTGTAGGATCAGGTTAAAGCATTAGCTTCCACATGATTTTTCAGGACCAATGAGACACACAAGTCATTTCCACTTAATTGTTTTTTTTTGTCAAATTTCTCTCATCAAGTAATAACACAGTTGAATTTTTTTTTACTCTAAATGCATCACTTTATATTTGTCTATAAGGTCTTGCTTTCAATGTATTGAGATCATTTCATATCAGCAGTTTTACTGTTTATTGTGTCAATATACTTCTTGCTTTTCTGTCACCTAAAAATATAAAAACATGCTATATTTTTACTCAGTAGTTTTAAGCCCCAAGATTTCTATCATTTTATTTGCAGTCCTACCAATAACTCTTGTACATATCAGTACCCTAAGGATTTTTCACTCTTATTATTTTTCAGATATTGAATAGAATGTCTAACACCATTAGATGCATCATTAGATTCTTCCTAAATTATTTCCGTTCCATAAGTTTCTGAATATGAATGGCTCCAACATACAACAAAAAAGGCAAAAGAAATTAGGAGGACATAACTCCCTCTTAAGGTAACTGTGTTTATTTCTACCAGCTACACATCACTCCAAAGTCTCTAAAACCTACACCCTCGCATTCTGTTCTAAAAGGTGAAGTATCTGTAATCAATTTGCATGGTTACGCACTACATAGTTCACATCTCTCTGTTTTTTAAAATGAGATCTGGGAACTCTCCTTTGCTTACAGTTTCTCAAAAATCATCAGCAGTGGCTTTGTGATGATATCTATAAAGTTCTTCATAATTCCTAATGTTAAAACAACAACAACAAAAAGAAATCCTAGAGTTATGAGTCAAACATTGTTCAGGAATCCAGTGCAAAGGAATAAGTAATTCATATCATGAGAACTATTGATAGTACAACTTGAAAAGGATAGAAAGTCTAGAAGAGGCCAGGCATGGGGGCGCATCCCTGTAATCAAAGCACTCCA
>PVIC010039960.1:0-16880 GCA_004025085.1 Thryonomys swinderianus | reverse complement strand
CAATCCTCCTGTCTCTGCCTCCCGAGTGCTGGGATGACAGGCGTGAGCCACCACGTCCGGCATTGTGGTATGCGGTGTTGATTGTTGGTGGGCGTGAGTCTCCACACCCAGCATTATATGTGGTTACCGGGGATCGAACTCAGGACCCTGCGCTTGCGAGGCAGGCGCCGTGAACCACTGAGCTAACCCTCCGGCCCAGGATTTGAATATCTTTTTAAAGATGACATACAAAAGACCCATGGAGCTTTGGAAAATGCTGAACATTACTGTTAGAGAAATGCAGATAAAAGCCATAATAAGATATTGCACTTCTTCATTACAGTCAGGATGACCATTATTAGGAAGAAAAATAACTACTGGTGGGAACGCAGAGGAGAGAAACTCACACCCATTTGAACTTACTAGAGGACGTGGTCTTTCTTCTCAGCCTAGAGTTCCCTTTTGCTCTTGAGAGTAGCAGCAATTCTAGAACTGACACTGTACAACTAACAGGTGGAAATAAATAGGTTCAGATGAAATGAAATGATAGTAAGGAATTCTGGGTTGGAGAACAACAATGAAGGTACAACAGGGACAGAATGAAACCTGCTGTTGAGTGAGTTTTGAGATTTGTGATTTTTCTTTGTAGTTGCTTCACATATTGCTATGTAGCTCGTCTAGGTACTGTGAGCCAGGAATTATCTTCTAGTGAGAAGGCAGCTGTGTACCCCAGGGTTTGTCAGCCAGCGAGCTCCGTCTCTCTTCTCTTGTGCCTCACGCTTCCTAATCCTGCTTGGGGGAATCAGTAGCTCTCTTATCCTGCTGACGCTGTTAACAAACTGTTGGTTTGCTTGGCGGATTTTTCAGCAACAGTCCAAACATTCATTGAAATGTTGACTCAGCTGGTAACTCGAGCAAATCATACCCATTATCGTCTGTATTATTCTGCTTCTGTTCATTTGGATCTGAGGATTCTTCTTCAAATCTATGTATCTTTCCATATAAATATACCTTTTGTTTTCTAACTTTCAATTTGTGTTTTGAAACAGATGCATGGTCTATAACTGAAGGTAGTACACAATTGTCACTTTTACCCTCTACCTGTAGCTTGAAAATGTACCCTTTATTCCAGTACCCTCTTTGAAGAATGCTAAGGATTTTCCTGTAGTGAGATGAAATATGTTTTCAAGCTCTTAATGGTAAGGGTCTAAGTTAGTTATTTTAAAGCATTAATCTCCCATGATAGAATTCAATTAATTGCCTACTGTGAGCATATTTTCTTCCTCACATTTGCATGCTTTACCCTGAATATGACTTTTCATCATGTGTGCTAAAATAAATTCTGAAGGACAGCTGGAATTATAGTGAAGATCAAGAAATATTGCTTGGTTTAAAAGGCTATGCTCATGAATGAGTTTTTGCAACAAAGAAAAGGAATTTAGCTAGATGAATACAATTAATTGAATCTTCTATTTTCTAGCCTTATTTCTTAAAATATCTCTGTATTAATAAACATAGCTGCTGTGACCAATTGGGACTGTTTGGACAAGGGGGGAAATATGCTTTGTGGCATTCTTCTTCAGTTTATGCTCTATATTTTTCCATGTTTGTTCATCTTTAGAATTTAAGAATAGCTTTTCTAACAAGGACTGCGCTTCCACACCATGTGGAACTTGCACATAGATTACATTTGTGTAGCATCTAAAGCTGTGATGATGTAACCTACTGAGTTCATCTGCATAGTTTGTTTTCACTGTATAGCGTAGAATGTATTCAATCACATGAATTTAAAAATGCATGAGCATCTAACCATGACATTGTCCAATTAACATATGCTGACTAGTTCAATTCTAGCAAATTGTCAAAGAACCATAAATGAAACAAATACGCAGGTTAAAAAAATGACAGGAGTTAGTACTGCAATAATGTCTTCATATGTATGGTCACAAAACCCAAAATATATAGTACAAACTTTTTGAATAAGGCTGTTACATTTTTTTTTTTTTTTTTTTTTTTTTTGCTTTTTGGAGACAGGGTCTCGCTTTGTAGTTCAGGCTGGCCCTGAGCTCACTATGGTGCCCAGGCAAGCCACCGCGAACTCAGCAATCCTCCTGTCTCTGCCTCCCGAGTGCTGGGATTACAGACGTGAGCCACCACGCCCAGCATTCACATTTTTTGATAACTTGTTGACCATTTCATTTACTGAAATGACTAGTTATTTCAGAATATAAACATATTGGAAACTGTTTCACAGAAATAGTTCACGATTTAATGAACCCCATGTTGTAGCTATGCAGCAGACTTCAAAACCTAGACTTTGTTTGCATACTGTATTTACTATTACAATGCGTAAAATATAAAATTAATCTTGCTCTCACACAAAAGAAGTAATAAGCATTGCTAGATTTTCTGCAGGTGTCCAGCATCCATGTATGTTTCTGCTCTAAATGACATGTGGCATTTATAAATATCTTTTAAATTTTTGCTAATCAGTCCTCAGTAAATCAAATCTATTTATTAATAAAAATCATGATCTTATAGAAATAAGTTTCAAGAGATCATAGGTTCCAAAAGCACATTTGCCCACTTGAGGCCACAAGAATTTTATTTCATTTGAACAAAGTCAAGTAAGTATAGCAGAGTGCTGATTTGAAGAATAGAGTAGCTTAAGAAGTCTAATTTAAGAATATTAAAATAAATAAATTGGTTTTTGATGAAGTGTCCATATGAATTTTACTTTTTACAAGTCTCATGTTTAGTCAGTATAAATAATCTTATCATGACTATTTGGATTACACATCAGGAAAGTAGTTTAAACTGCTTTAAATCTCTTCAGTTTCTTTACTGAATGGACCAGAAGTGAGAAAGATAACTCCAAAAGATTGGCATATTAGTTTAAAAATTGATGCTGTCTGAACATAAACTAAAGAATAGGAAAATCAAAAAACAGAACAAAAAGTGTATTAATCCTAATGGGGAAAAAACTGACCCACACAGGAAATACTGGGAAAATATCACCGAAGTACAGATAAGAATTCATGGTTTTTTGACAAAGACCTTAGAGTAGCAAATGAAAATATTTAAGACTCTAAAACCTTTTGTGCATTTATATATATTAGTGAAGAGATATTACTGTCATCGAAGCTGGTTGCAGCATACAGTTATTCCTAAATTACTTTGTGAACATGAAACGAAGAAAACAATTATTTGTACCTTAGGATATTGTCAGAACTTTTATGTAAAATATTTTTAAACCTAAAATCAATTACTAAAATGTACCTCTGTATTACCGGTTAAAATGCAAGATAGACAAGTACAGATGACTTAACTATGAATAGAAACACTTCCCGTCTTTCTCAATGCTTAAGAACACTTGAGGGTAAACTCCTCCTATTAAACCAACTGCTTACAATTTATTGGGTCTTCTTATCAGCACCTTGTACCAAATTAGTACGAGCCAGAGGATTTATGCATTCTGCCTAAGGAGATATTGTACCTAATATTTCTAGAATAAATTATCTTTTAGCAGTCACATAACTTATTTATATTGATGAGGTAGCTGTGTCTTTTTGCCCAGAAAATGGGTAGTATGGCACTAGGAGACACGAGTGGCCCGATTATGTAAAAGTCTACATTCTTTTCTTCTTTCCTTGCACGGTCTCCACATAGATCAGAACTGTGCTGATTGCAATCCCCTCACTCACTGCCTTAAAAAGCAGAAGTTCCTCTGTAACTTAGTTGCTGTATTCAAATGCAGTTATAGTTACATTTCGTCTGATCCTGGGCTTTGAAAACAGATTGTTTTGAGAATTGGCCTCATTTGGTGGCAGGGCAATGAAAATTTGTTCCCTTTGCTTTCATGAACCCTTTGTTTCCGTGACTTTCCTACCGCATATCCCCTACTCATGGAGGATGAGGCAAACTGACAGCAACTGTACCTGAGGATTTAAACTTGGTTGCTTCATTATAATTAAAGATAGTTCAGGGTGGAGTTTAAAGGACATATTATTATTAAGGATGGGATGGACCATATACCAATAGCAGTGAGGAACACATAAATTAATAAACGTGTTTTTCTCCAAATAAAAGCTTGGAAGTCAGGGATCACACAGAAATTTAGTTTTTCTATAGAAAACAAGAACAGAAGTGAACATCTGAGAAGTCTTTAGAAATCTTTTAGCTAGTAATTCCTACATGTGCTTATATGTAAGTCATCTAGAGAGGATTTTCTTGTATCCATTTAATTTTACTTTTGTTCTACTTTTTCGATGCTCAAGGTTAGAATTGTGTCTTTGTATCCAGTGTTAGTTTTTGATAGTGTTGTACTACAATCCACTCTAATGAGTTAGTTTTAACTTAATTTTCATTCTAAAGATAGTGTCTCCAATTAAAGCGACACAATGGGGATTAGAAATTCCATATATGAATTCACAGAGCAACCTATCCTTGGCTACCCTGAACACTCACAAGAAGTAGGTTTGGTGAGCCCTATAAAGTCAGCATAGCACTCTTCTTCATCGGGCATGAGAGGAGACAGAGTGTTTTTACTTTGTGCTTTAATGCGATAAAGCCAAAAATGACTAGGAAAATCAACATTGGACTTACGTGATATCTCACGGAGTGCCTTTTGCAGCTGCTCGTGTGATTCCTCCACACACACTGGCACACTTCCGACACGCCCCCGTCCAGGAGGTGTCACAGCACAATCCCTTGACAGAACGTAGAGACAGAGACATCTCACATAGCTGCATTGTGATAATCGATTCTCTTTTGTTTTAGGGGTGGGTCAGGAAGCAGTTTGCTCCTTTCTAATAGAGTTTTGTCCTCTGGTGTTAATTTGCCAAGAACATTTTCATAGATTTGTGTGCTATGCGTTGTAAGAATCTTGCACCAACACGGCACGAGCTTCTTACATGTGTATGTTTCTTTGACAGTCACGTCTAGTAAATACCAAAAGATCAAAAAGAACAAATCAACAAGTGAACATACAGGAAATTATAAACGTGAAGAACATAACATAGGAAGGACATTTGCTGTCATTCAGAGAGTATCTCTGTCCCCTTCATTTGTTGGGTTCTGGTAAGGACAATACTGTATAACTTCTAATAATTCCTTCTGAGAGTAAATACTAATTTTCCCTAACTCTAACTTTATAACCATTTTTCTCTGCAGTCAAAAGGGATGATCTGTTACTGTCCATAAATGTGAGTGTGGTACGGATGAAGGTCAGCCTGTCAGAGTGTTAGCGTCCACCAGGAGCAAGTGTCATCCCATTAGAGGAGGACAAATCGACAGCCACAAGGTCTGTCAGAGCCATGAGGGTCAGACGCCTACAGATCTCTTCATCGTATTTTGTCTGATGCTTTTGGACCCTTGACCTGAGTGCTTCTTCCGAGAATTTAACAACAGTCAGTGATAGCTGTAGTAGGGGAATCATTGCAAATAGAAGGGGTTTCTTGTTCCCTATCTTGGCTTTTCTGTCACTGGAGCAGAGTCTTCGAGGAAATCCTTTATTTGAGTGTTGGTTCAGGAGTTTCATTCCATGCCCGACTTGCAGCAGGGCAGAAACGTCATCAGAGAAGGGCTTTGCAGAAGAATGCTGCTGACCTGCGGTGACCAGGAAGCAGAGCAGGAAAATAGTCAGACAGGATGGGGTGAGGGGCCAGATGGCGACCCCTCAGTCACCCCTCCGAGGCCCACCCCGACACACCAGAGGTGCGCTTTTCTAATTTCCAGGGTGGTTCCCATGCCAAGGGAGGCAACGGTTACGCTTACTCGTTGTGTTTCCACGTTTCTTGGATGTTTCTCAAACACTGGGATAAATCTGGGTTCACGCATGGGCGTGTCCTACTTCAGAACTCTACTGCTGGGATGTAGACTTTGAAATATTCTATCAACCCATGTAAGCTTGTGGTGTGGACATACTGTCTAACGTACTCCTCTAAATTCAAATCCCTTCAGGAAGGGAAAATGATTCAGATAGAACGAGTTCACGCTCCCAGACTTACAAACTCCATCTCTATACACCCAATCTTTAATTCGTTCTCAGTGAAGTCTATACAAGAGTGTTTCTAAAATATATCATTCCATGATTTATTTTCTTAAATTTGTTTGAATCTCCATATGGCCTTCTGACAAAATCCTAATTCTTTGTCATCCGAGGTTTCTCTTGACCTGTAACTCATGTTTTAAAAATGCCACCTTTAACATCCCATGATATAACCCTCTCAAACGCTCTGAAAGAGGCTGACTGATTCACTTTCCACTGCCTATGTCTTTTGCATTTCGATTTTGTCATCTTTACTAAAGTTTACCAGATTTTTATTTCTTTTTGCTTTACTCCTCTTCATGCTGTTTAAAACATTTGGTGCAGTTCAATAATTTAGAATGAACTGTTTATTATGCAGTTTGAACTTGGGCTAGAAAATAAAATGCTGGAAATTATTTTCAGTAATCTCCTTGAAAAAATTGTCAAATAATTGCAATTCACTTGAAAAGTTTTATAACATCTGAAAGTTTTAACATTTTATAGCTCCATAAATATTTTGCTAAAATTTTAATTAAGTTGGTTAGTAGTACAGTTTTGACACTTACTAAAATTCTAAGGAGATAATTCTGAGTTTATTAAATGCTTTATACACTGTCATTGGCTTTTATTAAAATTTTTTATCTCTAGTGCCTGTTACTAAAACACAGACTTTAAATTATTTTTAATTGGAAGTACAGTAATAAGGAATCAAAGTTTGTCCTACTAAGGTCAATCTAAACCTTAATCATATGGTCCTAAAACTGAAAGGAAAAAATTTGTGTAAAATATAACACTATAGTTGAACTCATTGGATTTTTTTATATCACATGGTAGCATGTTAAATAAAAATGATTCCTTTTCATTAAGGTAAATACAAGCTTTCTCCTGAGATTTACTTAGGTGGCTATAAAGCTATCATTAAATGTTATTAAGTGAAAAATAATGCTGTCTTCTCAATTCATAATTTGTAGCTTTCATTAACTCAAGTGGGGTTTTCACTCCTATTTGCATCTATGAAGGAAAGTAACACATTTTAAAATTGTTATTAATACACGTTTGCAGCACATAATAGTCACCTTCATCAGAACCATCTTCCCAGCGCTTGAGAGGCCAGGGCAGGAGGATTGGTGTGAGTCCAAGGCCAGGCTTGGCCACATAGTAAATTAAGGTTAGCCTGATGTATTTAATATGGGTACCAGTGAGAGTCCACTCTAGCTGAGTCAGATTTTCTGACACTTAGAATACATGCAGCGTGGAGTTAGAATACTATTGGGAGCAATGGGAAACACGTGAATTAAGTGTGCCTGATGTATTTAGCCATGCAACATTATTATTACAAGGTACATCCATAATACCTGAAATGTATCCTTCTTTATGGCAGGCTAGTACTCCATTGCTTATAAAATGCATTTTATCTCTTCATCTGTTGATGCATATTTAGGCCAATTTCAAGATTTAGGTGTTGAGTTATGCTGATATAAGCATGAGAAGAAAATGTTTCTTTCAAAGCAAAGTGATATTCTAAGACATTGGACAAAGGAGAAATTGATCCATAAATTTTCAGGAACACAAGCTAGTAATGCTGTTAGGTAACTAAAAGGTTTCCAGTCACAATGTATGCTCTGAACTGAAGGACTTTGAGAATATGAGTACACTTTTTGGAACTGCTGTAGGGTTCTGATGGGTAGAAACAGTTGTAAGAAGCAAGCCTCACGTGCATGAAGGTTAAAAGAAAAAAAGAGTGTCCTGGGAACATTCATGCTCATCATGCTTATATTCTGCATGTGTCCTGATTAGACTCACAGTTTTACTCGGATTATTTTACAAAGTATAACCGTATTTGACAAATTCATTCAAACTTTTTTCTATTTGTGTATTTACTCTTAAATCTAGATTCACCACAGATGAGAAGAATCAACTCAAGAAACAAAATATGAAGTGTTGGTGGGATTCATAGTTCGACACTATAAATGTAAACACGTGTTTCCCACTGCTCCCAATAGTATTCTAACTCCACGTTGCATGTATTCTAAGTGGTCAGAAAACCTGACTCAGCTAGAGTGGACTCTCATTGTTACCCATATTATTTAGCATGCCCCATGAGTGCCAAAGACATTAGTTCTCTACCTGAATCAATGTAGGAAGAATGTGTGCTGCAGTTGTTTCCATTTGTTAAGATTAATTTAGAAGAAAATAGCTTATCCCTTGGGGTTTGTCACCAACTACATCTATTTGCTATTGTCCAGTGTTTAAAGGAATGCACTGGGCAAAAAACATAATTTAGCGACTGATAAATGGTGCCCAAATACTCTCTACTTTCATATTTCATTGTGCTATTAATTCTAACCTTCCCCTAGGAAAGAAACATTTATTTTTCTCTTATGTACACAATACTTTATAAACTATTTTTACTGCCAGCTTCAAAATGCAATTATTAATTAAGGCTTATTCATCCTGTATTCCATTTCTACATTTTGAAGGGAAAGAATAGAAAGAAATACTTTTCCACCTGATCAAATCTTTGGGATTCTTTGGAAATGCTGAGTGGAACTGATTTAGATTTTAGAACCAAGATCCCACGTTGCAACCTGGACAGGAAGGCAGGCCGCTCTTTATTGAGACCCCAGGGCTGGAGAGGTCCTGTGTCCGGGGGTGGAAGTTTTGAACCCTGCGAACTGTAAAGTGAGTCGAGACTCGTGGGTGAATTCAAAATGAGAATTTTGTCTTATGGGTTCACACAGCACGTAGAGATAACTTTCATGGGTTTGGTTAAAAAGAAAGTTGTAATAAAAACCTTTTGTTTTTCTTTTACTGCCTTCAAAAAAATGTCACCAAGGCCATTCAGTTATGATGAGATGAATGATTTTATTGTGAGTTATTCCGATGGATGCGAAGTGACTCCAGATCCACAGTAAGAGAGCAAGAGAGGCCGCGGTATTAGTCCCTGCGAGGGCGGAAAGAGCAAGCGAGGGGTTTTAGAGCTCTGGGGGTGACAATGGGGGATGGGCAGGACCTCACTCCAGACCAAGCTTTACAGAGGCGTTCTCCTTTCCTCTGCTCACACCTGGTGCCAGTCCTTACCCTGCAGTTGCACCTGCCCAGTTCTGGTTAGATTTTCACGTTCCTGAGTCTCGCTTGTGAGTGTTGTTGTGCCTGAAAATGTGTCCGAACAGCCACTGGAGTTAATCTGGTAGGATACCATCTTATCTGGATTACCTTCCTAAGGATCCTGTTCCGAACTGAGTCACGTGCACAGATTCTCGGGGTGCTGCACCCGCCCTGGAATAGTTCTCTTGGGGGCGCCTGATTCAAGCCTCAGTGGCTACAAGAAGGGAAAGCGGATGCGGACGGTACGTGCGGGAGAAACCATTCGAAGGAGGGAGCACAGAACGGAACCAGAGAATAGGCCTGACCACGCCCTAGTGAAAAGAAATTCTAGTATTAGAGTTCGCTGAAGGGACAGGATCATTAGGAGATACAAGTGCAGTCGCAGAGGGATTAATGAGAATGATGAGAGAGTCCCAGGGGCCACATGTGACATAACAGTGAGGAATTCAAGACCCCGGTAGGACGGTGTGAGGGCGGAAGCCTGGGCGTCCTTCTGGCTGGCTGTGGGCCTCGGAGCTGGGCAGCCCAAGCGACTGGCCTGAAGTCGGGGCGCGCTGCACAACCTTGGAAAATGGTGGTGGAGACCACAGCTGCAGAGAGGGCAGGGAGGGCCCTTTCCCTTTCTGTCTGCGCAGGTGAAAGTCCTTTAGAACAATCACAGTGTGTTTTAAAAAAAAAAACCCGAAGAATATTCAAATAATGGCTCCATTTGCCTCATAGGAAGATAACTTCTCAAAGATCTAGGCCCTAAACTTCTCCCAGACACTAGCAGGGTTCCTGTGAAGCTTAATTTCCTTAAATAAGAAGTAGAAAAAATGAAAAATTGCTGCAAAGATTAAATGATAAACAGAGTGGCTACATAGTAGTCTCATCGTGGTTCATGGTCAGTGTGTCTGCACCTGCCGAATATGAGTGTGCAAAATAAAGATGGACAATGCTACTCGGAAACATTGCATGTCATGCATAATCTGAAGTACTTGCTTCTTTTACAGTACCTGGGAATAACAGTGCAGAGGTGTTTTTTTTCCTTTTTGCTGCTAAATTACTTAAATGAAAACTAAACCACTTGGCATCAATTTTTATCATGAGATTGAGTGATTTACAAATGATAAATAACATATCACAGTTCAAATGTTTCATTTCATTTTCTTCAAAACAGTCTTTTTTCCATTTGTTTCCTGTCATTATTTTGGATGTGACGCTAGAGTTGGATTAGTAAATTTTTAATGAAAATACATGTAGAATACAATTTTTTTTTTTGAGACAAGGTCTCGCTTTGTAGTTCAGGCTGGCCCTGAGCTCACTATGCGCCAGGGCCTGCTGGCAATTGGACAGTACCTGAGTCGGGGGGTGAGGATGAAGAAAACACAAGACAGACAAAGACAGAGATGGGATCGGGAGGACCTCTCAGTCAGTACCGAGCAGGCACCGTGTTTATTGATCAGGCTATATTTATGCTGATTTAGAAAGGTAACACGACATCAATAATGGTTACTATGATTTTATACATTTGGTTGGTAGAAACAAAAACAGGTAGTCAAGAAATCAGTACATTTCTTAGAAACTAGAACAGAAACAAATGGTAACTATAAACATGATCATAAGTCTAGAATCAATTTCTCAAAATGTTAAACTACACTTCTCTTAAATCTTTTCCCTAACTCTAACTTCCTTGTACTACTTTCTATTAATACTTAACTTTTTTTTAATTGAATTTTTTATTGGTACAATTTATACACATCTCACAATCACATATAACATTGGGGAATTTGTACCAGTATATAACACAAGTTAATTCTCATTTTTCCCATATCCCTAAATACCCACACCTCCCTACCCCCTTTATACATACTCTTATTTTCTTTCTGTATCATATTTAGTCCTTCCCCTCATTACATCCCCACACCAAATTTCCTGTGGAAATTTCCCACTCTATAAAAGCTGTCATACTTTCTAGAACTTATTTGCACCTATAGGTGTTCATGTCAAAGAGAAGATCCGGAATTTGCCTATCTGTGATCTATTGATTTCACTTATTAGTATATCCTCCAGGTGTCTCCATTTGCACCTAAATGGATTGATCTTGTCATTCTTTATGGCAGAGTAATACTCCATTTTATTAAAAAACCACATCTTCTTTATCCACTCTCCAAATAATGGACATTTGGGTTGTTTCCAAGGTTGAGCTATCACGAACTGAGCTGCTATGAACAAGGGTGTACATCTGTCTTTCCAGTGTGAGTTTTTAAGTTCTTTTGGGTATATTCCTAGTGGGGGGATAGCAGGGTCAAATGGGACCCCTAGTCCTAGTTTTCTGAGAAATCTCCACATGGATCTCCACAATGGTTGCACAAGTCTGCCATTCCACCAACAGTGGAGAAAGGGTTCCTTTCTCCCCACAGCCTCGCCAGCATTCATTCTTCGTTGATTTTGTGATCGCGGCCATTTTTGTGGAATGAGATGAAATCTCAGTGTTGTTTTCATTTGCATCTCTTGAATGACCAGTGATGTGGAACATTTCTTCATATGCTTCTTGGCTGCTTTGACTTCTGCCTCTGAGAAGTGTCTGTTCATTTCAGATGCCCATTTTTGAAGTGGGTCTTTAAACTTGGGGAGGTTGATCTGTTTGAGTTCTTTATATATTGTAGATAATAGCCCTTTGTCTGATAAACAGCGAGTAAAGATTTTTTCCCATGTTGTTGGTTGTCTTTTAGCAGTGCCAGCGACTTCTTTGGCTGTGCAGAAGCTTTTCAGTAGGATGAGATCTCATTTGTTGATTCTTTCTGCTAGTTCTTGTGCTATAGAGGTTTTATTCATAAAGTCTCTGCCTAAGCCCATGTCTCCAAGAGTTTTACCTAGCCTGTTTTCCAGCAGGCTTATTGTTTCTGTTTTAATGTTTAAGTCTCATATCCATTGTGAGTTTAGTTTTGTGCATGGTGAAAGAGATAGGTCTAGCTTTAGCTTTTGGCAGGTTAAAGCCCAGTTTTTCCAGCACCATTTGTTAAAGAGGCTGTCTTTCTTCCACTGGGGATGTTTGGCTCCTTTGTCAAAGATAAGGGGGCTTATTGTATCCGGAGTTGTTTCTGGGTCTTCTAATCTATTCCACTGGTCCTCGGGTCTGTTACTTTGCCAGTACCATGCAGTTTTTATTGCAACGGCTTTATACTAGAGTTTTAAATTGGGGATTGTAATACCCCTGCCATGTCGTGTTTGTTTAGAATTGCTTTTGCTATTCTAGGTTTCTTGTGTTTCCAGATGAATTTTTGTATTATTTTCTCTAACTCTGTGAAGTATACTGTTGGAATTTCAATTGGAATTGCATTGAATCTGTATAGTAGTTGTGGGAGTATAGCCATTTTGACTATGTTGGTTCTCCCTACCCAGGAACAAGGGATATCTTTCCACTTTCTGGTTTCCTTTTCTATCTCAGTTTTCAGAGTCCTATAGTTTTCAGAGTAAAGGTCTTTCACTTCCTTTGTTAGGTTCATTCCTAGATATTTCATTTTTCTGAGTACTACTGTGAAAGGGATCGCCTCCCCAGTTTCTCCTTTAGTGAGTCTTGTTTGTGTAGACAAAGGCTGTTGATTTTTGAGCATTGACCCTGTATCCAGCAACATTACCAAATTTGGTAATTAAATCTAGCAGTTCTTATACTTAACTTTTAATAGAATAAGACCAGAACAATAAGTACATCCATTATTCTGCTAACTCTATGAAACTCTGTCCTAGCCTATGTAGAAACTAGAAGAGAAACAACACTTTACTAACTTGAGAGACAATTGTCAGAGGGCCCAGCACAGGAATAGGGGAATTTTCCCGGAGCCAGAACATGTTTTCTGGCGGTAACCCAGGGCAGCTCCTTGTTAGAGCAGATCCTCTGGTATATTCGGGGCAGCACCATAAAGTGCAGACCCCCGACTCATGAGTTATTCCCCAAAACCCCAGGCATAAATTCCTGGTCCAGTTACACCATGCTGAGCCGCTTCTCACAACTATGTAGTCCAGGCAAACCTGGAACTCAGCAATCCTCCTGCCTCTGCCTCCCAAGTGCTGGAATTACAGGTGTGATCCACCAAGCCCAGTATTTAGAATGCAATTTTTATGCAACAAAGAGAAATAAAGAAGGAATCATAAAAAATAAATATCATCCCCCCAAAATGGATGGTTGAGAATAGGCTGAATAAGCTTTGAAAATAGTATGGAATTACTATGAGAGTTTCATTTCATTTTGTTTTCTAAGAATATTATAGAAAACCTTGTAAAAAGTTTTATGGAAGAAGGAAAACCAGTCAGTGTAAAACACAATATTTTGGAATCTTAATCAGATGTATTGTTAAGAACAATAACAACTGAAGTAAAGTCTTAATATTATATTCTTTGTTGTTAATAATATTATGGTATTAATACCAAATTATTTTTGAGTATTGTACAAATGTGCATTCCACAGGAATATTTATATAATATAATAATTATACTAATGCAAAGTTTATGTGAAGAGACTTGAAATGCAATAGAAAAGTAATAGAAAATTTACATAAAGTTAAACTCATTAAAATACAGAAACCTCTATTCTTTATAATTGGATCTTAACTGGAAAGAAAATGTTCCTCTAAAATATGTCACAGAATAAATTAAACATTGAAACATTATTTGGGAAGTAGGTTAAGAAAACAACATATATATCTTGATTTCTATAAAAATAACATGTAAACTCATGTTTTATTTTAATGTGAAGCAGAAAAAAGCCTGGAATTCTGAATATCTGAAATTATGAATAACATTGACTATAACTGTCACAGAGAAAAACAGAAGCTACCTGTCAAGAAAATTCTCATCAAGTAGATGACAATGAATTATTAAATATTTGCTTTTATGGGCCGGAGGGTTAGCTCAGTGGTTCCGGCGCCTGCCTCACAAGTGCAAGGTCCTGAGTTCAATCCCCGGTAACCACATACAATGTTGGATGTGGTGACTCACGCCCACCAGCCATCAATACCACATACTACAATGCTGGGCGTGGTAGCTCACGCCTGTAATCCCAGCACTCGGGAGGCAGAGGCAGGAGGATTGCTGAGTTCGAGGCTTGCCTGGGCTACATACTGAGCTCAGAGCCAGCCTGAACTACAAAAGCGAGACCCTGTCTAAAAAAAAAAATTGCTTTTATTTGTCTTAATTACATGGAACTCAACTGCACTTTTATATATTTAATTGTTACTATTTTGTCCAGAACCAAAAACAACATAAAAGTAATATGTGATATAGTGCAGTTTACTTGTTGTAACCTGTCCACCTTAATAGCTTCTATAACAAAATATTGAAATGAGCAAGTTTGAAAGTAGATGGAAATGACAACTAGGGAAATTGATTTGAGTCAGGAATGAGAGAGACAATTCTGTTTTATGGGAGTTAAAATTGTTTTAGCTTGTCCATGGATGCTGGCAAATCAAGTATCCACACCGAATCAGCTTACTCTGTAGTGCATTGTCTTTAGGGGCATAGCTGGGCTTGTTAGATAAATGGGCAACTCTTGTGGACAGAATGGTATATGTGAGATTTTGCTTGGGAAAACATGAAGAAGCCTCTACCATATGCTGTCTCATCAGAAAAGGTGAAGTTTGCTCTGGAGGAAGCATTGGAAAACTTTGTAAGACCCTATAGCATCTTAGGGGTATATATTTGATGCTGTCCTTTATACATTACTTCTTTTATTCTCAATAGGTGAAAAAGAAGTGATGTAATGCAAATGATTATATTTCTTATGATAAGTATAAATTCTTTTTTTTTTTTTTTTTTGCTTTTTGAGACAGGGTCTCGCTTTGTAGTTCAGGTTGGCCCTGAGCTCACTATGGTGCCCAGGCAAGCCTCCACGAACTCAGCAATCCTCTTATCTCTGCCTCCCGAGTGCTGGGATTACAGGCGTGAGCCACCACACCCGGCACTGTGGTATGCGGTGTTGATTGTTGGTGGGCATGTCTCCACGCCCAGCATTATATGTGGTTACCGGGGATCGAACTCAGGACCTTACGCTTGCGAGGCAGGCGCCGGAACCACTGAGCTAACCCTCCGGCCCGATAAGTATAAATTCTTTGAGGGAACATAATATATACATAAAAACATCATATAATTCCATCCGTCAAACTTTTCTATGAGGGGGAAATTGAATAGCAATTAACAACGGATTGTATTTTATCTGGATTCCCTAATGACTGTAAAATTCCGGCATTTTTCTTAGGAGAGATTAATGGGTGTTCAACACAAATGGAGCAGGCAGAGTTAATAGAGTGAACACACCTCCGGGTTTGTCCGGAACACAGCCCCTGCCTGCTGGCCCAAGGCTCCACCCAAGGGACAGCCTCCTTCGTTCCCAGTCTTCCGGCTTGGACAGTGATGTATGTGATGGATTTACTAATACGACCATATACTCGATAGCTCATTGGTTCATCATTTACTTGGTCATAATTTGTCTGTTCCTACCAAGATGTTTAAGCTCGTCACATACTTATTATTTCCATCATGCACTTTGATTAAAAATCATTTAGATTGTTTCCTATAGAGAAAAGTTTCCTTTTAATTAATATGGAGTGGGATAATTTGTAAGAAAATAATAATTGATTTAGACTGTTATCTAAGTATGGATGGAAAACTAAAATAGATGAGCACTTACATCTTTATAAGAATGTGACTTGCTACTTTTACATTTGATATTTAAAATACTTAAGGTGTTTACAATGATTTGTTATTACTGGAACGTACGTCTAAATTAACTGACAATTTGCAGTTATCAAATTATAAAAAAATCTATTCTTACTCTTATTAGCATATTTTAAAGTTTTTAATTATCATTCTGCTTTAAGTTAATTCAAGGTACAGTTCAATCCCTTCTCCTCTATTTTAATGATCATTCTTGGGTAACAATGAAATCTTTCTCTCTTCTCTGTTTACATTTCCCTCGAGAGTAAATTGTAACACCTCACTTCCATGTAAGCCCGTAAGTATTGCAAACTGCTGGGACTGTTGCACACTTTTTCTGCTAAGGTTTTGTTTGGCAGTCTTTTGATGGCATAGCATTTTTATTCTGTTCAGATGTGCTCAGCTCCTGCTAGCTATCCAGCCTCAATTTCTCAGCATGGAAGAAAAATTGGCTCCTACTTCCACACATCTTGGCTTACAGGGGAAGAGAAAAATATTGCCAGCCACACTGCACTCACGGCTCCTGTCATTTTTCAGCGGGTGTTCTTCCCAAGGAGAAAAAAATTCTTGCTCCTTTTAAATACATAAAAATTGCGGACACTTAATTTATGAAACCCTCCCAATAGCTGATATATTTATGGCAGAAATGATATCTAATAAATGTAACATGCCAAATTCGATTTCCTTCTATGAATTTTAAACATCCTAGAATACAAAATTTGCTGTTTCTAACAAAGTAAATTAGTGGTTTCTCTTTCGTTGCAGGTTAGAAAGAAATGGTTAAGAAAAAATAGGCAATGAGTTATCACAATTACCCTGTGAATCGTCAAGAATCGTCTAGTCCTGAGTGACTAGAAAGAACCTCACCTTTATGTCTTTAACATACTGTATTTTATTCTCTTAAAAGACATCCAAAGGAGAGAGTTATTGGTATACTTACTGCTCCATGATGCTGTCAAAGATCAAATCTCTTCCTGTTTTTTTTTTTTTTTTTTTTTTTTTTTTTTTTTTTTTTTTTTTTTTTTTTTTTTTTTTTTTTTTTTTTTTTTTTTTTTTTTTTTTTTTTTTTTTTTTT
>PVIC010039959.1:0-16860 GCA_004025085.1 Thryonomys swinderianus | reverse complement strand
ATGAACTGCTGTGATGCAAACTGGGAACTACTTTTGTGAGTCCAGAGTTGCAGCCCTGTCAGTGGGAGATGTGCAAATAATGCACAACCCACAGCAAAGGCCCCAGGCCCAGTCACACTTTCCTGCAGCCTGCTCCTGGATGGCTTCCCACTATCACAGCTGTTCCGAGGTGGCAGTGGCTTTCCCTACATAGCTCTGCATTATTGCTCTTTTTATTTTTAGTTCCATTTTCGTGAAAAATGTACTTTCAGCTCACAAAAGTAGCACAGCACCAGCTTATCACAGAGTTCTGGGTAGGAGGGGCTCACCTGGCCCCCATTTTACCGGCACCTCTGGCTCCCTGGGGGGAAAGAACGCAGTCACCTTCCTCCTGGTGACTCCGCTTCACACCCTGAATGGTAGGCTCCGCTCTCAGAGTCCTTTTGCTTCCTTTGCAAACACAAGAGTGGTTTGGCGACAAGAGGGGTTCCCATTCACTGAAAACCCACCCCTTACAAGCGAGGAACTTTTTCCCTAGTACTGCAACCAGTCTGTGAAGGTACGTGTTACCCCTGTTTTTCAGGTGGGAAAACCAGGACTTCTGTAAAGTTTTCCAAAGTTATGGCAGCGGTGAGAGCTGCAATCTGGACAGGAGCTCAGAGCTGCAGGATTCCAAAGCTGTGGGCTTTCTGTGCACATAACCCGCCCTCCCTCCCTCTCCGGGGAGATCCGAGATCTGCTGGAGAAAAACAGGCTGGCACTTTCTGGTTTCTTTTCTTTTGTCCTTTACTGAGTGTATTGGTACATTATGGGAATTCGTTATGATCATGTTCCTCGTTGAGAATTTGTACCTGTACGTGATGTGTCTTGATTCTCATGTTGCCCATTCTCCTGCCCTCCCCCCAGTCTCCTGCCCCCTGTGTACATAAGTTTTGTTTCCTTTTTACCTTCAAATGTTTTCTTTCTCTTCCTCGCTTCCCCACCCCCTTTTTGTTCCTCTTTGAACATTTTCTTTCTATTTTACGATACCTACAGTACATTCTGGACCTCATTTATACTTTCAGTTTCTCACACCAGACAAATGATATGGCACTTCCACTTATTTGCTTCACTTACGTGTGTGTCCATTTAGCTATGTGTCTCTAATTTATTATTCTTCATGGCTGAGTAATACTCTATTTTTATAAAATAACCATGTCTTTCTATGAGACAGCAGTGGGGACCCTTCCCCATGCCCACTGTAGAGAGCAGCACCACCCTGCAGGGAAAGTCTGGCTTCAGACTGACTTGGACCCGAATTCTAATCCTCCCCAGATACTTACCATAGTGCCAATGTCTTTTTTTTTTTTACTAGAGTACATTTTAAAATGTACTATGAAATTTAAACTTTAAAATTTAATACACTCTCCTTTGACCGCGCCTGTCATTTGTGTGGCTCTGCCGAAAGCTCCCCGGCTTACCCGATGGGAATTGGGCGGTGTGAGCACAGTTACGAGGCCAGCCGAGGTCAGATAAGGGACAGCTGGGCCCCAAGAACTTCTCCTGAGTGTCCTGAAGTGACCAGAAGAGGCTGAGCTCCAACGGCCGAGGCACAGAGGAAGGCTGGGCCTGAGACGACGCAGCTGACCTGACTTTGTTCCCTAAAGCAGGTGGTACGACTCCTCTTTGGGTTCACGGAGGTGAAACAAGGCCGAGTCTAGGTTCCCGTTTCATTTCTTCTTCTTCGGGACTTTTTTGCTATCTGTCTGCAATGCACACTAATTATGAACGTCTTGGAAAAGTGCATGCGCATAGTGCGTCTCTCTTGATCCTTTGTGCTTTCATCTCTTCTCTTCCCTTTCATCTCTCTCCATCACTGGATCTCCCTCCTCGTCTCTGTCATTTAACTTCCCTGGGCTCCTCTGCGCAGACCATGGAGATCCTCAGCCCTGAGAATGTTTGCTCAGCCAACAAGAGCCGGGTTAACTTTTCCAGAGTCTTGGACGCGGGAGTGTTGTTCAGACCACATGACGGGAACGGGCCAGGCCCCAGCTTGTCGGGGCAGACAGCGGTCTCGGTCCTGGAAGCACTTCCTCAGACCAGCCTCTGTGTGCAGGGCCCACCGTGTTAACTGCTGGAGCCACTGAGCAGAGAGCGGGCCGGGCAGGTGGGGGCACAGCTACTACTCTCTCGGCGTAGAAGGGTCTCAGCCTTCAAGCCAGCAGCCCATTTGTGCCGCCCTGTGCCCTGCAGCAGCCCAGCTTGCGTACTCCAGGATTCCCAGGGTGCATCTAGATGAAGCTGAAACCAGGTCCGAAGCTTTAACAGTATCGGATGTGTCTTCCCAGCAATAGAATTTGGAATAGCTCCACAGTGATGGTAATCGGCATTAGCTCCAGGTTACCAGGTTCTGAGTTAATTTTGAGGAACTGTGGTCTTAGCGCTTGCTTAAGAAAGAAGTAACTTTGAGAAGAACCAGGTGGACTTTTTTCTTGTTATTACTGCCATGTTTTTCAGAGGCCTCTATTGTTTTTCTAATGCCTCTCTTCAGCTGAACCGTGTTTGAAATCCTGTAGATCATGACGTCGCCAAAATCTTGGGTGTGCTCTGGGCTCTTCCCCTTTGGAATCAACGTGGAGCTCTCTAGGGACTAATCTTTGTGATAAAGACCTTGGTCTGAGGCCTGTCTTAGGTCCTCACTCCTCATGAGACAATCCATACACCCCCGGTTGTCTTTCCATTTCATTTCTTGTACTTAAGAGCTATATCTTCGAACCACCCTTCGATGGCTTCTTATTAGCTAGAAATGTCTAGTCAAGTGGTTCTTCACATGGTTAAAGAGCATGCCTCGGCTTGGTACTGCCTCTGCTGGCCACTTTGTATAGAGATATAGAAGATCAAGTATAGAGATCAAGAAGGCATTGAAAAAGAAGTTTGGAGTATTGCTTTAAAACTCTTTTACCAGGCCGGAGGGTTAGCTCAGTGGTTCTGGTGCCTGCCTCACAAGCGCAAGGTCCTGAGTTTGATCCCCAGTAACCACATAGAATGCTGGGCGTGGAGACTCACGCCCACCAGCCATCAACACCACGCACCAAAGTGCCGGGCATGGTGGCTCAAGCCTGTAATCCCAGCACTCGGGAGGCAGAGACAGGAGGATTGCTGAGTTAAAGCTTGCCTGGGCTACATAGTGGGCTCAGAGCCAGCCTGAACTATAAAGTGAGACCCTGTCTCAAAAAAAAAAAAAAAGAAAAAGTCTTTTACTTAGAGTTACAGGTGTCATCCAAATTGGAGCTATTAATGAATAATTATCACAGAATTTGCTGAGTTCTCTAACTTTGCAAAGTTCGTTCATATAGTTTTTCTCATGTGATACATGGGATCTCGACTCCAGGTCTTTTGCAGAATGGAGAGGCTGCAGCCTACATTTCTGATGAGGGCTGTGTGTATCTGTGTGTGTGCTGAGTGAGCCTCTAGAAATGGCCACCAAGGCTCTCCAGTGCCACCACACCCAAGATGTCTCAGACATCTCTTTTTCGGGTCTTTATCAGTGGGCCACCACACCATCTTCATCCTCTTGTTCTTGTCCCCATTTCCCCTCCTGGGAGATTCTAAGGCTTTGCTCTTCTCTGTTACACGGTTGCGATCCTTGGATATAGACAGAGATAAAAACAGGGCTCAGACTTTGGAACTCTTGCTTGCACACAGCCCCTCACACAGACTGTTGCGGCACAAGGCTGATCTTCTGTGCAGTGGCCCTTCCGGTCACCATCTGACCAGGGAATGGGAGATGAGGGTCCCACCATGCCCATCCCACTGTCCTCTGCTCAGCCTCTCTTTGGCTTGGTGGGCCACACAGAGAGCCAGCGACCTTCCTCCAGGGCTCCTGATATCGAGCTGGGGAATGAGTAATTGGGACTCGCCAAAGTGTTTAAACACCAGAATTGAAATTAATGTCCCCTCATTGCTGGGTACGCTGACAATACATTACGGCAAACACCTTCCCAAAGTGAAATGAATGTTTGTTTATCCTCATGAAATATACATCAAAACATGTTGGTGGAGAAGCTCTAATGAGGGAAGGGGCCGGGTTTCTATTTAATTCCAGGCGAATAGCTAACTGAGGTGGAGGTTTATTTTATTTTTGTTTTGTTTCAATTCTTTCCTCCTTCTTCTCATCCATTCTTTTTGTTGTTGTTGGGTTTTTTTTTCCCTTTTAGAATAACCTGTCCACAGCTGTGTATCTAGGACATTAATATGGGTTTAATGAAAACTCTAGTTGATCTGTCCAAAGATATTGATGAGGACTGCCCGGCCATATTAATCATCTCCTTGAGGAAGGAAATGAAGGGGATGGGTGAGCAGATTTCTGTCAGATGCCAATCCCGATGAAGAGATGGGGACAAAAGTCTTTTTTAACCTTCCATGGGTGCATCCAATTCCCAGGATGTGCTTGGCCCAAGAGGGAGTGGGAAGCACCCAGGATGGGAAAGACTCAGGACAGCACAGGAAATTCTGAGGCACATTGAACATGAAATCATTAAGCCTCTGCCAATAAATCCATTACCGTTAATTATATTGAGATGGCCAACGATCCGCTGACGATATTCCCTCATTGATTTTCACCCTCCGTGAGTCGTCGATGAGCTGGCCGCAGTCTCTGGCACTCCCATCCTTCCACCCCTTCTTCCTCCCTGTCCTCGTGTCTGTCTGTCTGTCTGTCTGTCTGTCTGTCTGTCTGTCTCTCTCTCTCTCTCTCTCCATCATCTCCCTCCCCGGAGCCTGTGCAGTAATACAGCTCCTCTCACTGGTGATACAGTTCTCCTCTCCCTAAGTGCCAAATGTTTCTTGATAGGAACAAGCTACATTTCTTTATGGCTTATGGCAAACTGCCTTGATTACTTCTACTGCTGTACCCATTATGTGAATTAAATATGTATTCAGTTGCATGCTGCTTGCGATGTTATTGCAGGGTGACATATGGTACTGACTCAATTAGAATGAAACTAGCATTAGATAACCCTTCTGATTACATGCATCCTGACCGGCTCCTCCTCGGCCTCCCCTCTGTGCGCTCGCTCTCAGTGTCTGCGGCCGCAGGTCTTCATTACCAGTTATCATCTCTGCCACACTGGAAGGCGTTCTGGGCACGCAGAGGGGGAACCCGTGGCTCTGTGGGGGAAAGGCACGACACACAGACACGCATGAAAGGGTTGGGGGACAAGGAATGTAAGGGCTCTGCTTGTGTTCGAAAGAGGCCTTTCAAAAAGAGGCCTTTTCAGTGATTATCACTCCCGCCAGGAAGAGAGCCCGGAGAGGTCTTTTCAGATTTGTGACTTAAGTGTTGGGTTTGTGACTCGTCAAGTCTCGTCTGTTGATGCTTCGTCTAACAGGAACAATTTATTGGGTTTTTTTTGTTTTGTTTTGTTTCATTTGGATGGAGAGCCGAGACGCAGTCTGATGGCAGTGAGGTTTTGGTTTGCAGTGCACCTGTCCTGCTCGTTTGCTAACACTTGATTCTCAGCGGTGTGCGGAGCTGGCAGAGCAGGAGATCTTGCCCCCACGAGGCAGGCAAAGTGCTGGAGACTGACGCTGCCTCGCGCGCGAGCTGGAGGTCCCAGAGCCACTCAGTGGCCGAAGGAGAAAGAACCTTGACGGAAACAGGGGAAGCGGAAGGATTAAGCACACACTGCGAAGTAACTGAGAGCTAACAGATCTCAGAAAAAGTGCTCTGAGTGGGCACCAGTTGCTGGAATGGCACATCCTGACCTAAGTGAGCCATGCTACAGAGTGGCACGCGCTTTACCTCTTCTGACGAGTGTCTCTAGACTTCCTTGTGATGTAAGGTGCGCCAGCCTTCCTTCCTTCACCCTTCCTGCACTGTCTCCTCCAATGCCAAGCAGGAACCCAGAGACCCACTCGTTCCCTCCCACCCCATCACAACCTGGGCTGATGCGTCTTCTCTACCGAGTCTCCCTGAGGGTCCGGAGAGGGGGTCAGAGGTCTTGCACGGGCTGTGGATTTTCTCCACGGCTGGTAGAAAACATGCTGGACCCCAGGTTGCCTGATTGACAGCTGCATCACGATCTAGTGGAACTTTTGTCCTGGAGCAGCTCGAGGTGGCATGTTTGAGTGTCTTTTCTAGGGGCTGGCATCCTCTGCGAGACACCAGCCTGTGTGCGGCACCAGGGTGTGGGCAGGTCATCCCTGGGCCCAAGCAAATGGCAGGAAGGAGTGGGCTGAGCCCGGGAGGACGCGCGAGCCCGGCGCGGGGCTGTGGGTGGGCCTTGGGTTTCCCTCATGCTGTCACTCGCACCTTGCCTCGAGTGCGGCAGCGCTAGCCCAGCGATGCTTCAATGTATGGGCAAGCGAGTGGGTTGAAGGGGAGCAGTGTAACGCGCGGTGACAGGAAAGCAGGTTTTCGTGGCGGAAATGGGGCCCCTCACAGATAACACAGCCGCCCGCCCCATCACCCCTTCCCTCCTACTTTCGGCATTATGGTAATGATAACGCACTTTACATTTAAAGCCACCTTTTCAAGAAACACTGAAAAGATAAACAAGAAATGAACAAAAGCGGTTATCTGGAGAGGCCAGGTGTGAGTGGAAATGGGGGGAACGGGACGAGGCGGCGTCAGGTAATCATACTGAATTTATGGTAAATGTGCTTTTATGTTGTAAATGTATTGCCTATTGCAAAATATTATTAGAATAAAACCACTTTCAGAAGCTTCAGCTTATGTAATCTTCACGACTGCTTTCTACAAGCGAAGTGAAGGGTTTTTATTAGGTTCTAATTTCACACAAGGACATAAAGGGCCAGAGAGAGGGTTTAAGTAACTTACCTAGAGTCAAAGAGTTAGGAGGTGATAGGGCGAAGACTGCATGTGGATTGGGCTCTTTCTGTCACAGCATGTGGCGTGCGTGTGTGGTGTGTGTGTGTGTGTGTGTGTGCTTTTTTTGTTGTTGCTTTGTTTTGTTTTTGTTTTTGTTTTTTTGCAGTACTGGGCATAGAACTTGGGTCCTTGTGCTTCCAACGTACGTGTGGTAGCACTTGAGCTAAAGCCCCAGCTAGCATGTGGCTTCTGTGAAGCTGGCGTGCCTGAGTTGACATCCGAGGGGCTTTGGGTCTGAATGACACAGTCTGTCGAGACCACTGTTTAAGTCCTGGAGGCCAAGGCCGGAGTGGCGAGCACTTAGAAGAGGAGCTGGCCCTGAGCTGGCCCTGCACTACCCCTCCTGCCTGCTGGTGCTGAAGGGAGGAACTGTGCACTGGGTGGCCGCTACGTGCCCCCGTGGGTGGGCTGCCTGGACCTTGGGTACTTACCAAGGAGCAGGGAGCTGCTGTCATAAGTGTAACACTCAAAAGCCCTGAGAAAACTAGCACCGGGACTGACAAAAATGGCTGGTTTTGTAAACTCGGGACAGGGCTGTGTATGTTCCCCGCGCAGACTGTGACACCGACACGCTTACTGCACACTTCCAGTTGGTGTCCCCTTTGCCCCATGGGTATGTACACTACCAGCTCTCCTCTCTTACTCTTCCCAGCACTGCCCGGCGTTTTCCCTGTGGCCTCTTCCTGGAGCTGCCTCCCGTAGCAGAGCAGAGGCTGAGCTCCGCCATCAGCTGTTGTAATGTGTTCTCTCTTCCCCTGTCTGTTCCTCTCTCTGAAGCTCTCAGGCACATTTGCTCAGAAGTGCTAATGCATGGCAAGGCTTTGCCAGAAAGTTCCTCAGCCAGTAAGGGCCAGATCTTTGCACACCATTTAGGAGAGCCAGCTGTTCCTCTGAACACCCTGACACCTGACTTCTAGCAAAATGCTGCTAATCACAGGTAGTTTACACGTTTTCCCCCAAGATAAGCAGGGCAGGTGCCTCTCAATCCAGGCCTTTCATGGGCCATGTCCTTGTTTGGTTTTGTCTAACACTTCCTGTGTACTTTCTTTACCTCTTGACCTAGGTTCTGTCTCCATGAAACCATTAGCACTATTGATTCAAAGGTTCCTAGCTTCCTTTGGCTAACTTCTAGAAAGCTTTATTTTTGCTGAGGTCAGACTTCTGCTTCTTCAGATCATGAAATTTCCTAGTTGTCAAATCCAGATCTTACTCTCAACTCTTGCTGTATTTGATACTGACAACCTTTCTATAACTTGTGTGTCTTGATCTCCATATTCTCCTGGGTTCCTTCACAGCTCTTTCGATGAAATCTTCTCAGTGAGCTTTCCTGGTACTTCCTCTTTAGCCCTCCATCAGAATGTTCTAAAGCATTCTCTTACCTTCATTTATCATCCAGGTGACGAATTCACAAACACGTCCATGCATGGTGGTGCTGAGGACAGGGGCCTCCCTCGTCTGTCTAGTGAGTCCCTGCTTCTGCTGCAAAGTACAGCCCGGTGTCTGCAGCAGAGCAAGCATCTAGCAAACATTTATTGAGCACGTGGAAAATTGAAATCTGTATTTTCAGCCCGGATTGATTTTTGTGAGTTTCAGATCTCCGCAGAGAACTGCCTGGCAGGCATCTCACTACCCACGTTCAACAGATTCTTCGAGCTCAGCAGATCCAAGGCAGACTTGGTCCATCCCCCACCGTCCATCACAGGCCTGCCTCCTGTGTTCTCATCCTCTTCTGCCCAATCCAGATATCTTTGTATGAGGCTCTTAACCTTTTTCTACATTCCTCCCCTAATCTCCATCAATAATTAACCAATTTGTATTGATTCACGAGCCAGCATTTATTTAATACTTTATGCCAGGCTCTGTGCCAGGTTAGGGCATACAAAGTGAAACACGTCCTAACTCTTTCTCAGCTCTTCTTCTCCCTATCTGCCATGGAACCAGGTCCAAACCTCCCTGCCCTTCACCTGGACAGCCGTTTTGACCTCTCCCCGCTGTCTCAGGCCCTCCAGTCTTCATGCACTCCGCCCCCTCTGAGGCCCTCCAGGATATTCTTAGTATGCAAACCTGCTTACCATGTCCTTATTCAGAATCATTCACCCTGATGTCAAAAGTTGCAGTCCTGAACTCAAGCGATGGCACCGTGATCGGTTGTGAAGTATGTCACAAGTAATTTTGATATTAATAACAGCCCAAGACCTGAGGTTTGCAAATTATTTCAAATTTTAAACTAATTCAAATTATCGCCACAAAATGTCACTTTCACTCTTTTGAATTCCTCTGTGCTGTCTAGAGTGGAAGAGAAAGAGTGGCATTACAGCCTGCTGAGAATTGCATGTCTCTGCGGACCCACCTTCTGGAGTACGTCTTACAGCTGACTGACCCTGTGCGGGCCTGTTCGGTGGACACAGGGTGCAACCTCCAGAGTGAAATCTGTACTTGGCATAATCTGTGTTAACCTTGTGATCTAGCACTTGCCTACCTCATAAGCCTATTTTTTCCCAGCAGTTTCTTCTATCTCATCAGATGCTACATGCCAGAGATTTAGCTCAGTGGTTCCAGCGCCTGTGCCTCACAAGTGCAAGGTCCTGAGTTCGATCCCTGATAACCACATATAATACCGTGCGTGGAGACTCACGCCCACCAGCAATCAGTACCACATACCACAGTGCCAGGCGTGGTGGCTCACGCCTATAATCCCAGCACTCGGGAGGCAGAGGCAAGAGGATTGCTGGGTTCGAGGCTTGCCTGGGCTACATAGTGAGCTCAGGGCCAGCCTGAATTACAAAGCGAGACCTGTCCAAAAAAAAAAAAAAAATTGCCGCTTTCTTCTTATACCTTTGAAGATTATCTCTTCCACTGGAAACTCTCCATACCTCTCATCTCCATTAAAAACTATTACTAATTATTGAGATACCAGCAGAGGCCCTGCTTGAATACCCTGACCTAATCTTAAATAATTCCTTCTCCCTTTGATTTACTTTTCTTTGCATATTCCTTGGCTGTCCTTTATTTACTTCATGTTATTTTTTTTGGTATGTTTATTTTCCCATTGGGCTGTAAAGCATGTTGGGATAGAGCCTTTTTTCTGCTCTTCTCCCAGTTTTGTAGAAGGCCTGGACCTGCGTGCTCTGAAATCTTGTCCACCGGTCCCAACATTCTGTACAGGCCGAATGTAACTTGTTGGCTACAGAGAGAGCTCTGCAGGGGACCAGCACAGAGCATCCAGAGCTGGTCCTAGCTCATCTTTGACGGTTCCATAGCCTTTGACATGTTACCGAAAACCTGCACGCACCTCGATTTCCATAGGCATCCTCTATTTGGAGGAGTGTCCTATGAAATGATGCCCTAGATCCAGTTGGAAGGTGTATTTTGGAAAACACGGACCATAATAGGTAAAGGGAGGCCCAACTGATTGCTGTTAACGGTCTAGTATTAAATGCCTATCTGTGAAATTTTGACTTGTAATAAACAGAGTCTCAGTGGGTACTCAGAACACATGACATAAGCTGCAACCAGATTAAAGACTTTTATTTGGGTGGGATAGTGACGTCTGGAATCCTAGCACTCAGGGAGCTGAGGCAGAAGTACTGCCATGAGTTCGAGACCACCCTGGGCTACAAAATAAGTTCAGAGCCAGCATAGACTATATCATAAGGTGCTATCTTAAAATAATTAAAATAAAAAATGAATTTTAGGGTGGTAAAATGTGCAGTGCATACTAGTATGGAAAGACATTGAAAGACAAGGATTTCAGCCAGTACACAAAAGGATTTGGGACCTGGACAGGAGAATGACAGCTCAAGGCTAGACTAAGTTTGTTGGAAGAAAGATTAACAGAGGCTAGCGACTATCTGAATGTGAAGGTTAAAAGGAAGGTGTGAGTCGAGGGTGACTGAAAATTTTTTTTTTTTTTTCCTTTTTGAGACAGGGTCTCACTTTGTAGTTCAGGCTAGCTCTGAGCTCACTATGTAGCCCAGGCAAGCCTCAAACTCAGCAATCCTCCTGCCTCTGCCTCCCGAGTGCTGGGATGACAGGCGTGAGCCACCACGCCCGGCACTGTGGTATGTGGTATTGATTGCTGGTAGGCATGAGTCTCCACGCCCAGCGTTGTATGTGGTTACCAGGGATCGAACTCAGGACCTTGCGCTTGCGAGGCAGGCGCCGGAACCACTGAGCTAACCCTCTGGCCCGAGGGTGACTGAAAATTTTAATTCATTTATTAATTGAGACTCTGTAAGAAATAGACATGGCTCAGTGGTGAAAGGGCTGGACACTGTGATGACAGAACCGTGGAAACTGGCACTGCCAGCCTTTCCCAGGAGGAGTGTTCATGTTGGAGCTGGACTCTAAGACATCTTTTATCTCTCTGTGTCTGTGGCTAGGTCTGGCTGTTTGTGATCCAGTCACCTGGGACGAGGTGTTTGGCAGTAACAGGAACAAGAAAAGGAGGAAAAGGAGAAAGTTGGGACACTTTTGTCATTTCAGACATGGTAGATCTTTGTTTCTGTGAACCTGGTGGTAACTTCCGCATAACTATTGACTGTGAGCATGGGTGAGGCCATGGCCTTACCTCATGCCCAGCAAGCTCTCCACCACTGAGCTAATAATTGCTTGAAGGTCTAACTGTTGCCTTTTCCTACTGACTTTGTCTCTCCACCATTCACCCAACTTTGTGTTTGTAGTAGTCATTCTATCTACTACTATCATGTAGCATTTTCAGGAAGTTCCTAGGCTGAACTCTGTGGTCCCAGGGGCCTTCTTTCTGGTAGAAAGTGAGAGTTTACGGAAGTACAAACAGTGGGCCAAGAAAATTGTCATGGGAAAGAAATTGGGTTTTAGCATCACAATGATCCAGAGTTCTCTTCTGTATCCTCTGTTTCTTGTGTGTCTTGTGGCATTTTTTAGTATTAGTTTTCTCAGTACTAAAAGTGGGGATTATATCATCTTAATAGGATTTGGTGATGGGCTGTAATAAATGGTGCTAACATTACTGTAGGGGTTATATCCAAAGCACTGTTGCTTTACATTCATCATTTCCTTTAATACCGTACTCTGTGAAAAACTTGTGATGTTTGTACTGACCGTGTCCCTATCATACTGACCAGTAGACAGGTTAAGTAACTTGCCCTAAGTTATCCATTTGTAAGCTGGCAGTGCAAGACTTTGAACTTAGGTTGAATGACTAAAAAAAATGAACACAGAGCCACCTTCTCTGTGTCCTTTCTCTCAGGCCCACTGCGATCAGTCACATCTTCTCCCATGATCCTATAACAAAGCACATGAAGCTTTGATCACCACTTATTTTATCCCTTTTCACTTTTTATTCAGCTTTTAACTTCACGCATTTGTTCATGTGTCCCTCTGTCTTCACTAAATTACAAATTTGTTACTATGAGAACTGTGCTCACCTAAATATTTTTCCTCCAATTCCTTTTTGATACAATGTTAATATGTTAGAAAGAAATTACATGAAAGGCTCATTCCCTAGGATCCACCATGAACTGTTTGGTACCATGAGGTCACCCTTGTCTTCTGTCACTAAAATAGAAAAATTAAGGTGTCAAGGAGGTACTATGAATAGCAGTTATGAAATATGATCGTGTGAAATAATGAAATAATACCACTTAGGCTGATTGTGGACCTTACATTACCTCCTCTACTTGAAAATATTATCAAAACAAAACTGATCTTTCCTTCAGTAGTTCAGATGCTTTGTGATGTCTGGAATTGAGCTAGACATGAAATGAAGTATTAGAAACCAGCTCTTCCTTGCCTCTGGGTATCACACATGTTATATCCCATTTGGTCTTGACTTTTTCTCACATTTGCGCCTTGGGCTGGAATGTAGGCATTATTGTGAAGCTTTGTGCTAAGTGCTTTGGATTTGTGGGAGTCCAATTCTTCCCTTATTTAGGGAAGGGAAAGAAGAGGTGTGGGGATTCGGTGGAAATAAATCTTCCAAGGTACCATTGTCCAGAAGGTTGGGTACTCAGTATATTCTTTTCTGCAGTTGGCTACAATTGACATGGAAAGATTTACTGAGTTGCTTTGTAACAATACAGGAAGATAGCGAAAGGCCCACTGCTGAATGCCCACAGATTTAAACAGATGCTTCCCTCGTTTTAGTACTAGGGGTTGAACCCAGGACTTTCACCCTGAGCTATGTTCCAGCCCTTTTTTGAAAACTGTTTTTGCTTTGACAGGCTCTCGCTAAGTCTCTAAGTGTCTAGGTTGGGCTTGAATTTGCACTCCTCCTGTGTCAGCCTCCCAGAGTGCTGAGACCACTGTCCTGTGCCACCCATTGTGCCTGCCGCCACAGAGGTCTTTCGTCTGCTCTAGGGTACAAAGTTGAACAGTAAATAGTTCTGCTCGTATGGAAAAAATAATGTACAGAATATGTCTTACTTATGAAAGCAGTTTTACATGTAGCGCTCTTCTTATTCTTGTTCTCCAAGAAGCAGCCTCATGAAGCTGAATAGAAAGACTTACAGGATTGCGCTGGGCAGGGTCAAGGGGCTTTCGCTTCCTGTTCTTTTTCTTTATTCTGGGTCAGTCTCTCCAGATTTATCTCACCTTTAGGGAGTCAGTGTGGGCTTCTGAAGCACCCGAGGGTGAGGGTTAGTGGGGGGGGGGGTGTCTCTAACCACAAATGCCTGTGCACTTCAATCTGGACAGCAGATTCATCAGAATAACCAAAAGCAGCCCTCACAGCCTTTTTACTCTTATCTGAAGAGTGATTGTAAGTGGGCAGGTGTTTGGTTTCCTCACCAGTATGTGGATGCAGGTAGCCACTAGCAGTACCAAGCCCTCGCAGAGACAGTGTGTTAGTACAGTGCCTACCCAGGCAACCTTCCCAGTCTCCCTAGGGTGTCGTCTCCATCCTACAGATGAGCTAGCTCCCAGCACAGACTGCTCTGAAAGACTGTCCGATAGCATGTGGGTACTCAGAGCAGTCTCCCAGGTTGGGCTACCGCAGCCCAGGCTCTTGACTGCACTGTGTACCGCCTCAGAGCCAGGGAAAGCTGTGGAAGACAGTACAGTTATGAAAAAGAGACCAGAAAACGTACACAGCCCAGCAGACTGAGCAGGGCCAGCTCAGCCCACACACTCCCATGCAGCTGTGGGCCGGGTGTCCTGACATCCAGACCGATACATGTACTGAGTCATGAGAAGGAGGCCAAATAATGCCCAGGATTCTATCTCTCCACCCACCCTATCTAGATATTTTTAAAAGACACTAGATGGAAATCTAGCATGGTTTTAAAAAGATCACTGTTTAAAACAATGGAAATAAAACCAGTTTTGATACGGCCTCAGTATCAGGGAGATGGGCTTTGGAAAATGATTTATTTTTCAGTAGCCAATGTTTTCTCCCCTTCCTGTCTGCCCCTGGGTCCCAGGGCCTCTCTTCCCCGCTGTCTGCCCCAGAACAAAGGTTGTGGACCCCTCGACTGCCTCCACCTCATTGCTGGACTCCTGCTTCAGAAAAGATGACAGTAATTTATGAGCCACCCGCCACCCCGAGTACACACGCCCTGCTCTGCGTGGCTCGGCTCCACGGGGGCAGGTAGAGGGAACACAGCGCAGTAAATATCAGTCCTTTCCTAAAGCACCATGAAGAGCCAGGGTGGAGATGGCCAGGGGATGTGAGGGGAGAGAGGGGAAATCTCTTTGACTGGGAGATAAATGTCCAGACTACCTCTTCAGCTCTATTAAGTGTCTATGGGCTGAGAAAGGAAATTCTTCTCTGTTTTGCTCCCACTGGCCTGCATCGTCTTTATTTCTTCCCCTCTCTCTGTTTGTAGAATAACATAAAAATTTTTAAAAAGCCCAGCAGAAAGGGAGCTAGGATGCTGTCGACCCTGGCGTTGATGTTATTTATTTTCCTCAGTCGCTGCTCTGGAAGCCCGGAGTTGACAGAGCGGTTTTGTAGAATAGAAACATTATAGACTGTTACTGTCAGAGTGTTAAATGTGATGGATAGAGAAATAGAGGCGAAGGAGGGGACTTAATACTGAGAGCCAGGGTGCTCATGGGAAAATAAACCATCCGCATATAAGAAATGAATGAGGTAATGTGGCGGGAGGTAATGGGCTTTCGCAACATGCCGGAACAGAGATGCTTATTACAGGGTGTGCTTAACCCTTGCTGTGCTGATTTCCTTTGTGGGTCCCTCTGGGGGAGAGCATGGGTGGCTTTTCTTCAGGCAGGGAAGCTGGCTCATGGGGAGCGAGACAAGCTTGTTCTTAATGATGCTGTATGAGCAGCCTGCACAGGGGAGAGCTGGGCAGCTCAGGAGGGGCCTGGCTCCCGTGGCGGTGTCAGACAGTGTGTGCCAGGGTGGCCGGGTGAGGAGAAGCAGAGAGGGCCGTGGCTGGGGGGCGGGGGGCTGTGCTGCTTCCTCTGTGGAGACTTTGGAGGGCTGCTTCTGCTCTGAGGGGCAGGGCAAGACTCGAGCTCCTCGGCTCTGTGAGTGACCTCGGTGATTCTGCCAGTTCACATCCTTGGAGTTCATCTGCTGGCTGGAATGTGGAAGAATAGATGCCGAGGAAGAACACACAGTCGTCGGCTGCATCTCCTGCGTGGCTAGCGTGTGCATGCTATGGCTGTAAGAAGTTGCCCGTGTCAGGTGGAGATTCTGCAGCAGGTGGGAAGATGGAGGAGGCCCAGCCAGTCTGTGAGCCAACGGCCACCAGCTTCAGTGGGCTAGGAGCCTTCCTCGTGGGCTGAGCTCCTGTGACCTCTCCCACCCACTTTGGCATCCTGATGGTGGCCAGCCTGGTGTCCCGGATGAGGCAGCATTACTTAAACTGTGAGCCTTGGTTGATACGCATCTCTGTCTAACTCTGGCAGTGTTACCTGCTGTGTGGACTTGTACAAACTACTTTACTTCTCCTCTGCAGTGTGAATTTCATCGTGTGTGCTGTGAGTTACGTGCAAGAGAGAATAACACCACCTCATAAAATTACCAGCAAAATTAAACGTAGTGCTCATCGAAATGTGGTGGGTTATGCAACACTAAGCAACTAGCAATCATTATTATTATTTCTGTTGTTAAGGCTGTAAAGTTGTATTAGGTAAAGGATTTCAGATCAGAAATAATGTTTTCAAGCAACGTCACATACTTTTCCCTAATCAGAACAATTCCTATCTGATGTTAAAGGGGCTCCTTGCTTCCAGTGGCCTCATACTGAGAAGGGCACCGCCTCAGTGGACACTTGCATCACTCAGTCACAGACTTTCAGAGTTAGAAAGCCCCGTGGTGAACTTGCGTAGTGCCCTCATTCAGTCTAGAAACTGCCTCTCGGGGAAACACCAACCCTGCCTCCCTTGACTTGCAGATCTCTCCCGGAGCTCTTCCGTCCAGCACAGCCAGCACACCAAGCCCATCCTGTGAGACGTACCTGCTGCCTAGGAGATCAGGTCACAAAGGCCTCATCCTTGCCGTGATGACAGGGTGGTGCCCGTCGTGAGCAACCGGTGACTGATGCTCTTGGCATCCCTGGAGGCCGAAGGACTGGGCCGGCTGCGTGGTGGCTCTTGCTCCGCCCCCGCTTCCCCCGCCGCGCCTCCACCTGGTGTCCCCGCACAGCTGGTCTCGTCTTCCTGCCTCCTTCATTCTCCTGAAGTCCTTCTTGTTCTCTCTCGCACTCGAGTCACCTAAAGTCCCCCGGTGCTGTTGGTTCTCATCCTCTGTGTGTACGTAGTGTCTCTCTGTCCTTCAAACTTGATTCGTCTCACTTTCTCAATGACAGCTTGCGCCGAATCTATTTGTCTTACTGTCTCTAACAGCTGACTGTATCCAGTTTTTGGCTCCCTCCTTGTTTTATGTGGGAGTATTTTGTCTCTCCAGAGGTTTTAAAAATGCCTCAAGGAGGGGCTGTGGTCTCTGCATTTTTTATTCATGTAGTTATCATCATGCCTCATCTTCAGATAGATCATGTTTTCTTTTCCTGGCTTCTCTCACTAGATTAGCAGCTCCTTTTAGAAAAAGGCACAATCTTAGGTAG
>PVIC010039958.1:0-16875 GCA_004025085.1 Thryonomys swinderianus | reverse complement strand
CTGGCAAAGTAACAGACCCGAGGACCAGTGGAATAGATTAGAAGACCCAGAAACAACTCCAGATACACTAAGCCACCTTATCTTTGACAAAGGAGCCAAACACCCCCAATGGAAGAAAGACAGCCTCTTTAACAAATGTTGCTGGAAAAACTGGGCTCTAGCCTGCCAAAAGCTAAAGCTAGACCTATCTCTTTCACCAGGCACAAAACTAAACTCACAGTGGATACGAGCCTTAAACATTAAAACAGAAACAATAAGCCTGCTGGTAAACAGGCTTGGTAAAACTCTTGGAGACATTGGCTTAGGCAAGGCCTCACTGTTTCTTAAAGGCACTTCATTATAAAGCTCGTTGTCTTAGGTACTTGGCAAGTACGTGTCAGACCGTCAACCGCCCCGCTACGGGTCCTTTCTCTAAGCAGGCTTACCGAGGGCTTCTCTAGGTAGGACAGATTTGTAAGGTGTAAAAGGTTTAACATTTCAGGGAATTGCGGCTCCTGGATAAACAAATCCCACCTGGGCTCACAAACTAATCCGAAGGCCTTTGCGGTCGCGGAGGAAGCTTGATCTTGCTGTTTTCCCACCGAACCTGGCGACAGCTCATTTCAGGATGGCAATGTTTGCATTACGTCTCCTGCAGCCTCGCACCCAGTGCAGGAAGACTGACGGTGTCGTGGGCCGGGAACGGGGACAGGGCCCCCGCTGAAATGCAGGTGACAGACGGCACGAGAGCCCGTTACTCCAGCTGCCGAAATCACGTCTCGCTGGACTCAGGTGTACAGAAGTATTTATAGAACTAGCAAAACACTCTTGTTGGCAATTTCGGGGGCTGCCTAACCTCCTGAAAAACCCTTCTGGGGGGCTTGGGAGGCAGGGTTGGGAAGAGGAACAAAGGAAACCATCCACCACGAAGCGTTACACGCTAAAATGGTGACAATGGGTCATTCTGTCGCAGTAAGATTTTTAGGGAAAGCGTGGAAACCCAAATCCACGTCAATTCAGCCTGAAGATCGAGCAGACCGCTGCTGCGCACTCCAGGTGCGTGTCCCAAAGGCCACAGGTGACCGGATCCTCGGGACCTGACATTCTGTACTGTTACGTGCCGCTTAAAAAAAAACTTACTGTACATCTTTGCTTTCTGTGTTCTAGTCATGTATGGCCCCTCCCTGGCCACGCCCAGAAAGGGCTCCGTCCCCAGCTTTCCCTTTACAGTCACAGAGCAGCTGTGAGGCTCGTGGCCGCGGACAGCTCTGGCCGTCGGAGCAGCCGCTCTTTCCTGCCAGGTCAGGCCGTTCTCAGGGTCTGTTCCCGGGCACAGGTGACGACGGGGAAGATGGCGCTTACTTTCGAGGTGTCCCCTGCGGGCTTTTCACCTGCCCTCGAGGAGCACACCGTTCGCGCTCGGCGGAACTGTCTGTTGCTGAGATTTCCTGCCAGCACGAAACCGATGCCAAAGCAGGCGGCGTCTCAGAGGGCTGGCCGAGGTAGTCACGCGCACGCTCGGGGCGCACGGCTCGGCGGGGCCTGGGGCTCCTGGGCTCCGGGGAGGCTCCGGAGACGCCCGGGTCTGAGGTCTGTTTCCCCCCGCCAGGGACAGGGCCGCGTACACGACCCCGTGCGCCTGGAGGCGACGTGAGGGGAGCCCCACAGGGATCGGCGCAGTGAGACCCGCTTCTCTCAGACACGGCCGCTCCAGGGGCCCGCACTGCGCTCTTCCCGCTGAGAGCAGAAACGGCCTCCTCGTCTCTCCGGGCGAAGGGAGAGCAGAAGGCGCCCGGGCAGCCGCGGCCCGATTCCGATTCCTCGGCACATTCCAGGGGCCGGAGGCCGCTCCTATTCAGTCAAGCCGACCCAAGTGCGTCCTTGGCTCCCTTACTTCCTCCGATAGAATCATCCATCATCTCCCGATGGCTGTGAATTAACATTCTGGAACCGTCCTTATACTTTTCCTCCCTTTCAGTGATTCTCAGGCCAATTCTTATCAGAGTCATCACCACAGTTATCTGCTGTAATGGGCTGATGTGGGGATCCTGAACGTATCTGCATTGTCACCGCTCAGAATTAGACTCACATGTAAACATGAATCCTCTCCTATCCGCTCAGGGTCTTTAAGACACGGTAAAATCAGTTTCAGCAGAGCCAGGAGGGTGAGGCAGAGGCTGTCACGAGTCGGGGGCAAACAGAAAACCACAGAGCCAGGGAGAGGATCTTGCCAACGGCCTGCTGCCTGCTCCGCTTCCAGGTTCACAGGGCAAGGTCCTGCTCACAAGTTGCCTTTCAGGCTGGCCTGCCATCCGGGGGAGAGGAAACCCCATGCCCTCTGTGGGTCGTGAGCGGGGCCCAGCTCTGGCCAGGAAGGTGCGTCCAGGCGGCGCTACCACATCGGCACCTGACCCGAGGTGAGAATGCACGGCGGGTCCCCAATGAGCCATTTCCAGCCTCGGCCGGAAATGACTGATGGCAGAACTCCAGGAGGAGGCCAGGGGCCGTCAAGGTGGAGACCTTCAGTCCCATGATGCTCTTCTGCCAGCCGGGGTCTCCCTCAGCCATTGTCCACCGTTCTCCAAGTTCTGCCTTCAAAGGCCCAGCTCCCTCCTGCTCTCAGGTCCCTCCGTCCTGAAATGGCCTAGACCCCAGGCGGCAGATTTTCCACGTTTACACTGATGATGTCAATGCCTTTAACACTGAGGACAGCTTTCCAGCTAAGCTCCTCCGCAGCTCTTTGGGATTCTCCACCCTGCCTCTCCCAGTGGCCTGATCAGGCTCCATGAGGGCCTGGTCCCTGGAGAAAGGTTTTCTCCGTGCACAGTTGGCCAAGGAGAATGCAACAACTGTTTTCTCACAAAACGTCAAAGGGGATGTAACCGAGTAACACACTCTCGGTTATCAATATCTCACTTAAACTGGAGTAACATAAACAGAAATGCTTTTCCTTGGATTCACAAGCCGTGTCCCAGAGGCACTACCATACTACTATAAAGCTCTTCCCATTCAATAAAATGATTGTCTTGTTCAAAAATCAGAGAGCTTGTACACAGGTATTAGCATTTCACATTTGAAAATTCAGTAAGATACTTCTTTTCCACCAGAGAAAAATGTCCTAAGAGCAACAGTCATCGTTCAACTCTTCAATTCAGTGTAATAGAAAAATATACAGTGAATACAAATTATTTTCCACCAAAGAATTGCTTCTGCCGAGCCCTTCTACTCCCTGGCCTCACGGGCACAAACACATCGTCCAAACATGGACTTGGACGTGTTTGTGAAACCAGATTACTCTGTTTTGCTTCCCAGGGCGCACCAGAAAGCCTCAGTGTGCTCTTGCTGGGAGCAGATCTATCTGGGTGGCGGGGACTGTAGAGAAAGGATCTGGCCTCAAGCTAGGGACGCCTAGGCGTCAGGAGAGCTCTCTCGGAGACAGACAGCCTCCCGGGGAGGACGACTCCCCTGTGATTGTGCAGTCGGAGCTCAAGCTGCTATTTTAAACACTCACACAGGAAATCCGGGAATCCAAGCACGCCAAACCTTTGCCGCGAGGCCGAGCCGGCCGCACAGCCCGGCCTGTGCCTGCCGTCTGGTCCTCTCTCCTCCCGGCCCCTGCAGTAGGCCCAACTTCTGCAGCTCATGAGAAATCATAGGCGGGAGGGTGATTCCTCTCCTAGATCCACCTTCAGTAGCATAAAGAAGTGGGCTGAGAAGACTCCACAGCTTTAGCAAGTGTCCTTTACGACTTTGTGCCTACCTCGCTTTGTCTCTCTTTACACAGAAAGCTCAGACCTAAAAATAGTTCGAAACACTCTGTCTGACACTCAGTGTCCAGCTCCGAGTCAGCAAGGCAGGGCTGTGCGGAACCACTGTGCGTCATGACGATTTGGCTTTCTCGGCCTCCCAGCCCTGCGAAGGAGCAAATCTTACTGCTCTTCTGCCCAGCAGGCATTTTATGCAGGGCTTAACAGCCCCGGCCAGGAATCAGACTAACTTTGTTTCAGTGAGGAGAAGGGGGGGCGGGCTTTTTTGTTCCAGAGATTGTCCTGAGCAGTTTCCACTGGCTTATTCTTTTCATTCCCAGAACAATCCTCAGAGCTGGGTTCTGATACGCAGGCTCTTTGTGGAGTTTTGCGGCTCTGTGGCTGCTAACCTTGAGGCTAGGACAATGTTGACCTCTCCCAAACCATCCATCTCAACGTGTGAGAGACAAGGACTGTCACCGTCCCGATCTCAGGGCACACTGTTTATGACGCTCCTCCAGGCCTGGCATAGACGGAATGTATGATGGAGGGTGGCTGGCGGGATGTCTGGTAGAACAAATGCAAAATATAAGACTGTTTAGACGATTAGCACTTCTGAGATCAATGAAAAAGCAAAATGAATCCCTCCGGGGTCCAAAGGGAAACAGCATTTTTAAAAATTAATTGACTTGTGGGCCGGAGGGTTAGCTCAGTGGTTCCGGCGCCTGCCTCGCAAGTGCAAGGTCCTGAGTTCAATCCCCGGTAACCACATACGATGCTGGGTGTGGAGACTCACGCCCACCAACAATCAATACCGCATACTATAGTGCCGGGCGTGGTGGCTCACGCCTGTAATCCCAGCACTCGGGAGGCAGAGACAGGAGGATTGCTGAGTTCGAAGCTTGCCTGGGCTACATAGTGAGATCAGTGCCAGCCTAGGCTACAAAGTGAGACCCTGTCTCAAAAAAAAAAAAAAAAATTAATTGACTTGTCTACCTCTGTTTTTGTCTCGCACTTAAAACACAAACAGGTTATCTCTAGCCAGTGCATGAACCACCCCCCAGAATTTCTCAACAGCTCTATTTTAAACTCCTTTTTTGTCCCTCCTTCCAAGTAAACCTTACAAGGGGAATGTAAAATGCACAGAAAGCTAGGGTGCATTTCGTGGACTCAGCCAGAAAATAAACATGTAAATGAAAAGGCAAAAGCACAAGACTACCCATCTTGCCCCTAAGGAATTCAAGAACTTCAAACATGATTTAGAATAAGCCAAGAAGAAAGTCATAACCATTTTCAAAGTCTTGATAGCCATATATCTGAATACCAGAAACTGATTTTGATTAATTCACATTTTGACAAAAACTAGCTTCCTATTAGTTATATCAATAAGCCTATGATCATTCTGAGCAATTTTTCCCATTTATAAATTATTCTATTTTAAATCACTAAGAACACATTTGATGGCAGCTGTATTCACAATGGAAATAATTCTATAAATCTACTCTCAAAATGTATTTAAACTAAAAATGTGTATTTAAACTGACATATATTTGGTCAATAAAAAGATTCTTTTTAACTTTCTGTATGAAAAATGTATTTTTTCTGCATATTTTAAAACATGACTTTTCAAAACATAGGATATTAGCCCTATTATATTGATAGCCTGAGGAGAAATTATATTGCTTTATAAAAGCCAATAAATAGGGATGTAAGACATTTTCCTTTCCTGCCCAAGACATCTTTGAGTAAGTAATTTTCCAAAGGACAAATGTTAGCTTGAAAATAATACAACAGAAAGGGAGGATGGCCAGCATCTTGTCGGTGATTGGCCGGAGACTCTGCCCAGCAGGAAGCGACCCTGGAGAAACACATCTTATCTTAGGCACTGTGGCCAGCTCTCTCCAAACTGAAAAAAGACCTAAGCCCAGCAGAACCTACGAAATCAACCAAACACTTAAAAATATACCCTAAGTGCTGCTAAAATTCTCCAAATGATTTCAAGTCTGAAAGGAAGATAAACGTGATAAATGTTTGGGTGGAGGTAGTTTGGCTAAACCTGTGTGTGATTTTTCGACACTGTACTTGATATTACTGTTTGTGTGTGTATGATCAGTCTTTCATGGACAGCATTTAAAACCTGTATATTTACTGTATTTTGCCTTTTATGCAGTAGTACCCTGATGAATCTTTTAACGGAGAAGCGGAGCTGTAGCACTGCCAATATCCCTGGTGTAAATACTCCTAAATGGGTTGATTTCCAAGGTGGTGCCAGAGGCGTCACTGGACACACTGTGCTGCTCAGCCTGGAAATGACTTGAGCTGGCCCTGAGTCACCAGGGGAAATAAGCACATGAGCCACCACACCACCTTGTGCCAACTGAAACCTAAGCTGCACCAGGACCCATCTCACCTGCTACCTGGCAGTACCAAGGATCAAACTTGGGCCCTTGTGCTTCCAAGGTAGGTGCGGTACCACTTGAGCTAAATCCCTGGCAAAAACAATTAATTTTTATTCTTACAATGTTTGTCACCAAAAGATTAACACTGCTGGAAACAATCAATTGCAAACACCTTGAGGGGGAAAAAAAAAATCCATGGACTAAATGGAACGACTCCTTAAAGAACAGATCCAATCATTTCTGTCTGCTCCACTAACACAGGCCACTGAAAGGAATCATTGATCTTGATGTCAGGAAGGTTTTGAGTTTTTATCACACTGTATGGATACCAATAAACTTGTGAAAACATAGTTTCCATCATGGTTAAAATCAGGCACCCAATGGGCCAGAGGGTTAGCTCAGTGGTTCCGGCGCTTGCCTCGCAAGCGCAAGGACCTGAGTTTGACCCCCGGTAACCACATATAATGCTGGGCATGGAGACACGCCCACCAACAATCAACACTGCATACCACAATGCCGGATGTGGTGGCTCACACCTGTCATCCCAGCACTCAGGAGGCAGAGACAGGAGGATTGTTGAGTTCGCGGCAGCTTGCCTGGGCACCATAGTGAGCTCAGGGTCAGCCTGAACTACACAACGCGAGACCCTGTCTCAAAAAGCAAAAAAAAAAAAAAAAAAAATCAGGCACCCAACTTTCAAGGCATTTTAAAACTAGGTATGGCTATAAGGGGCAGTAAAAGAATCGTCATGGGACCACTACTCAATGTTCCAGACTGGTTCAAAGTTGTGCTCGTTGAGTACTGACTGCTCATTCTGTAGACAGCGTGTATGTAGCAGCAGTCAGGGCTCCAACAGCACAGAAACTGAGTGACTTTTTAAAATGAATCATAAAACCCAGTGACTCCCCAAAATGACTCTCTGCAGTATCAGTGTTTGGAATACCAGACATTGTTCACTTCAACTTCAAAGAAGACAAGAATGTGAAGCCACTAGGGAAGTGGCCAAACCTAAAATATCTTTCTAATTTCCTCTGAAAACAGAAGGAAAGAATTCTTTACTCCTCAGAGATTCTTCGCTACATATTTTCAACACACCAGGCTTGAACTCACGCCAGAGTGAAAAACGGAGGACGTGCTGGCAAAGAAATCACTACCATAGTAATTAATGCACATGTCTGAGCTCTCAGAATTCGCTGATTGCTTATGTATTTAAATAGACACTTGTATTTATTTTTATTGGAAGTTCCCAGAGTAGCTGGGGAGACACTAGCCCCCTGCGTACAGTGGAGAAAGGCGTGCTGTTCATGTCTGGTGGGCAGTACCATCTCAAGAAAAGGAAGGGCCACCCATCTTCTCTTTCTCTTAGAGCACCACAGAGAATCTTACCATGTTCAAACATCATCACACTAATTAAATATTTAATTTCAAAGCCCTTAAGACTCTCGTTTGGTGCTGAGCTTCTTGCCAAGCGCCCAACGCTTGCTTTCTCCGAGGTGTCGCTGCGGAGGGCGCTGGTGCCCACGCCGACCCCAAAGGGTAAAGAAAGCAGGAGAGGACCGTGGCTGGGGAGGAGTAGCGAATTCCTCAGGAAAGTCCACTGTTAAGGGTCTTGGCTCCCAAGCAACTGAAATCAACTACGGAGAGACAGCACGTCACTGCCAGTCTTGGAGACAATGGTTTCTACCACTAAGCTACTGCTGTGCCAAGACATTAATAGATTTCCTACTGCTGAACCGGCCTGTACTCGCAGACACACTCCGCTGGACACGCTGGGCATCCCCCCCGTGACCAGCACTTATTCTGGGAGAACAGAACTAGATAATCAACACTAAATGGTGAATGATGGGGTGTCTCTGAGCACTCTTCCACGGGTGAGGAGGAGCTGCTGATGGCAGAGACGGAGAGCAGTGACCTCAGCAGACACCACAGAGACCCCAGTTTCCAGCTGTACAACAGGACACCACGGGAGGGAGGGCAGGCTTTCCGATTCCCCAAGAGGGGCCCTTCCTGCTGCATGGAGCCCGCAGGGGGCAGCCGCCCCCATGTCACCCCAGACACCTAAGGTTACGACAATGACGACGAGCTGGATCAGGGCCTCTCGCCCCAAGGCGCAGGGAGAGCCAGGACCTCCCCGCAGGGGGACCCAGCGGAGCCCTTCCGGGGACTCTGCGATCATGCAACAGACGCAGACGTCAGCGAATGAGAAAAAGTCTGTGCAAACAGGATAGAGAGAATGGCCAGCTCTGGGAAATGTGATGGTGCTGCCAGCTGGTACATCCTCAGCTCCACGAGCAGGAGTCCTCAGAGGGAACAAGCACTGCGTGTCTTACAGCTCATCCTCAGAACTGTTTACCTCAAACTTTGTTTTCCATCCTTAGTGTGATGTTTTAGGAACATTCTCCAAGGAACAAAGCGCCAGGCATGTGACACTGGTGAATATTATTTTTATCAGCAAGTGAACATTTCTATAATTAGGTAGTGTGATCGGAGAGTAGATTCTCTTAGTAGATTCTGGATTGTAGTCTAGAACCTTTCTCAGTTTTGGTAAAGAAGACCTTTAAAGTGCATTTCATTACACAGGGCCAGTGCTGTAGCTCAGTGGTAGCTGGTTGATGGATGATAGCGCTTCTAGACATTTTTACTGGTCACCTACCATCAACCCCTCGCTGAATAAACAGATCTTCAAGGTCCCTTAGTGTTTCAGTTTTGGGGTTCTTTATTCATTTGTTTTTCTAAGACAGGGTCTCATTATATAGTTCAGGTTGCCCTTGAACTCATAGTGATCCTCCTGCCTCAGCCTCCTGAGTGATAGGATTATGTGCACGTGCCACTACACCTGGCTCAATCATGAAATTTTTAGCCTGCGTTTTTGTATTCCAGTTAAAACATTTTTTCATTGAAGTGAGATATTGTTCTGTGTTGATCAGCCTTCAAAATGCTGATAGTCAAATGGGCAAGAACATTACACCAGGTAAATATGCCATCCAGTGGAATGGTAAGTCTGAGGTACCACAAAAAAGCTTCACTGTGGGCCTAATTTTGGAATTTTATCTGCAGACTTTCTACAAGGAGAAATAAACTATGAAGACAAAAAACTTTCTATGCTCTAAGCTATATCTTTCATTTTAAAGTAAATAATATCGGTAGTTTAAAATAGCTTGCACATGAATGAACTTAGACTTTTAAAAATAGTTCTTTAGGAGGCTGAAGCAGGAGGATCACCATGAGTTGAAGGTCAGCCTGGGTCAGACAGTCCAAGTCCAGCTTGAACTACGTCATAGACCCTACTCCATAAAATAAAACAAAAAAGTCTTTAAAAGACTCTCTTGTTTATAAATGTGTATCTGCTATTCATCAGGGTCTTCGATAAACTGACACATAAAACAGGGACAGACTTACTGGAGATGTTAGTGAGCTCTAGCATGTATGGTAGATATCGTGAAATAGAAAATATTCAAGGGGAAATGTGGTGGAGGGGTGAGTAATGAGGGGTAAAGAAAAAATGTGACGATAATAAAAAAGGGAAACAAAACTTATGTATTTAGGGGTGAGGAGTAGTGGGGTGGGAAGGGGAACGGGAAAAAATGAGAATTAAATTGTGTCATATATGGTACAAATTCCCAGTATTGAGTGTGATCATGATGTGTATATACAATGTACCAAAAAAGATAAAAATTTTTAAAAGATAAATTGATTGAATGGAACAATTTTTCTTTCTTTCTTTTCTTTTTTTTTTTGGTGGTACCAGGGATCAAATTCAGGCTCCTGTGCTTCCAAGGTAGGCGCAGTACCATCGAGCTAAATCCCCGGCCCTGGATGCAAACAATCTGAAGTCCAGGCTTCTTAAACTGTCACTAACTTGCACATTATGTCTCCTTTTGCAATTAAAGGCCATTACTTCTCCATTGCTACCTTATGAAATGAAATTCTGCATGTTTCTTAAAAATTTAGAATGGTTGAAATGGACACTGTTATTTTGGAAAATTAAAGTAAAAATAACAGCTGCACAGATAGTGTCAAAATAGGTATTGAATGGCTCTGAATTGTCAAAACAAAATAATTACCTTAATGAATCAAAGATAGTAAGTTCAGGTCTGTAAAAACATAGCCGGAGCAAAGGAATCCACAACAGTTAAGTTTCCACATTATTAAGTAAGGGAACGAGAGATTATGTCGACCACATGTAGTTATCTACAGCAGTTTGTTCCCAATGGCTGAAGAGATCAGCCAGGAGTTTAGGGCTCAGCCTGGACGGTGGTCCAGACTCACAGCCTCTGCTTGCAAGAGCATCGCCACAACCACAAGATACACACAGCCCCACAGAGTGGCACCAGGTCCCACATGGAGGGACCCCAAGATGACCAGAAAGGCCAGAAGAGCAATGCTGTTTATCAGTATGTTCAGGGAAGACTTAGAAAGTTCTGAAGACCAAAAAGAAAAAAAAAACTCCTCACTTTATCATATAATTCAATATTTATGAAAGGACAACCCCCCCACACAATTTATGGAAGTGAGAACGAAGAAATGATGATGACAGATACATCATGTGCGCATGAGCAGAGGGCGCAAGTGACTTATAGTCTCCGGGAAGGTTTATGTTTCCGCTCTCAAGAGGAAGCTTAAGGAGAGGCAGCTATTTGCCTATAGTCATCTTCTCCAGAAATAATGTAGGGTTTTATAGAGCCACATGGGATATGCTGTGAATTACAGAGCTGCTTATAAATACAAGTCATCGTTACTTGAAAAGGAATGGAGTACGATCAAATCTCATTTTTGTATGGAAAATTCTAATAAGAGACCCACTCACTTTTATGATATAATTAAATCTGCCTTCTATGAGGGAGGCGAGGCTCCCTATATGTAATAATGGAGTAAAGCTTTTTAAAGGTATGGCTTTTACTTTTCTATTATCTTAATATTTCAAGTATTAGTCATGCCATCTATTTCATGGAAGTAAATTAAAGTTAGTATACATTAAAATATAGACAGTACCCAACCACAGAATGCTTTGTGTTCTAAAGGTTAATAAATAGGTTGTATGGAATCTAGAAGACCTGTTTGTTTTTAAAATTCTATTGTGTTTTCAATGGAGAAATACATCATCTGTTTACAAAATATCTCTTGGAAAAATACAAGGAATAAAGAAATTATTTTTTTTTAAAAAAGGCGAACTCCAGTCATGAGACACTACATAGATCACGTGAAAGTAGCAGTCTGATTTCCAGATGGTGACAAGTAGAATTAAAAAGTCACTACACAGAAAAAGTTCAAGTTTCCAGCTTGGCAAAACTTGAAAGAACCTTTTTTTTTTTTTTTTTTTTTTTGTTGAAGAGCAATACTATAGGGTAATCAGGGGCCCAGGAAACTGATAAACATCTCCTTAGTCCACAAGGGTCCTGATATACTCAACACCACAAATTCCGAAGGACCTCAGGCCACAGTATTTCTATGTGAAATAATTCAGTTTTAACTTGAGTAGACAAATCCATTTCCTGTGCTCTCTGTACACGAATCCCAGGCGCCAAGACACTGGAACTCAGGTAACCACTGGCAGAGGGCTGGAACTGTTGGAGCAGGGGGTTAGAATGAAGCATCACTGCCTCCCAGTCCCATGGCTTCAGGTGGCCCTCAGCAGCCAAATGGAAGTTAGCTCAGAGGCTCCCTGGGAGAAGTCAGTGAAATAAGGTGCCTGGGAGCCATGCTGCAACTATGAAGCCACCTCCCGCCCTCCACGGTGGGGAAGTCCTCAGGTGAAAGACTCAGAAGGAGTTTGGGTAACTTGAACCTCGAACCAAGAGTGGAACCCAGAGTACCAAGGTCCAAGGGGAGCTCACAAGGGAACAGAGGGAGAGGGGAGAAGGAAGAAAGAAACAGAATGCTAGTCCCCCTCCCTCCCTGCACTAGCTGCAGGGTCTCTTAACACCCTTTCCCTAGTTACTCTGTCCACATACCGGTCTACCACCAAAACCAGACACTGTACGAATGCCACCTCTCTGGACAACTTAGCAGAACCCAGAGCCCCAAGCTTTGCCTCTGGTCTTCCCTCCCACTTCAGAGCTTTATCAGACAACCACACAGCCACTTTCATTGCAGCCAGGTCTCTAAACTGGGAGAAATACCGTAGCTTCTCCAATCTTTCTCTTAGGACCTTGATTCTCTGCCTTGCGGTTTAATGAACAAATGACAGAACCAGAGAAAAAACTACACTTCTTTTGGCAAAGTGTTGTGTGCCTTGGGTGAAAAGGGTGACGCTGCTTTCTTTTATTAAAGTATTACTGACAACTTGGAGCATTTTATGAAAAGAGAATAAATAGTAAGCAAATGTTTCCCACGTGTTTATACAAGACTCCCGTGAGGTACTGAGGCCATGGGATTTGCTTAGTGCTAAGGGACGGGGGGAGGGGCAGACACGACCACCGATAGAGTGGACGAGAGGGTGACACGGGTGGCCACTTTCTGAAAGCCGCTTTCTCATCAGGAGCTGATTTTATAGATGCATTCTTATCATTAAACTGAAGTTTTGTATTTTTCAAACAAATGCTTATTTGAAAGCCATACTTTTCAAATTTCTTAATCTTTTGATGTATTTTCATTTTGGGGGAGGTAGGGCTGGGGTCAAGCCCAGGTCCCAGTGCATGCTGGGTAAGCACTCACCACTGAGCTATATACTCTCTGCTCTGCCCCAGCTACACCCTTAAACTTTCCTGAGACCCTCAAAGACTTTTGTGTATGTGACTAACATCTACCTAGATCAAAACTAAAAATATTCATTAAATTTTTTTGAAAATAGCCAATAAGGTCATTGTGTCAACGTATGACATAGTTTTATGAAACCTGTGTTTTCCAGTCAGAAAAACTTCAGTGGGAAGAACCACTATCTTTACACTTTTGCAAACCTCTTTTGTGCCTGTCCTGACAGTCTCATGTCTCCCAGCGCATTTCAGTCTGTGGAGATCGTCTCTACCAAGAAAATCCTGTCTCAGAAATGTCGTTGGGGAAAAGGAGTATTCCAACAGCTTCCTCAGCCAGTCCGGGTATTCTTTGTTAGACACAGACACTTGACAACGTGTGTTTCTCAGCGGTTACTGCCGACACGGACTCCACAATCATACTGAAGAACTTGGCATCCACGTTATGAGGTAATGAGAGCAGGAAGCAAGTCAGTGTCTTAGTGTGATTGTTAAAAATCGGTGCAGATTCCCTGAAAGGGCCCTGGGACCTGGGTTCTCCAGGCCACGCTACAGACAACCATTTTACAAACTGAGCCTGGTGGAGCAAAGTGACGCCGAGTGAAACCTCAAACCTCCTTACAGAGAAGGAATGGGAGTAAGATCAAGTGGAAACAAACCTTCTCTTCCATGGTCTTCTTTCATCTTCTGGGAACTGGCTGACAAGACAGGGGCCCCCAGAAGTGGCCTGAGTCAGGGCCTGGGGACACAGGTGCACCTTAACCAAACAATCTGGAAACGGGTGACATTTTTTTTTTTTGGCTTTATTTTTGGAGACAGGGTCTCGCTTTGTAGTTCAGGCTGGCCCTGAGCTCACTATGGAGCCCAGGCAAGCCGCCGCGAACTCAGCAATCCTCCTGTCTCTGCCTCCCGAGTGCTGGGATGACAGGCGTGAGCCACCACGTCCGGCATTGTAGTATGCGGTGTTGATTGCTGGTGAGCGTGTCTCCACGCCCAGCATTATATGTGGTTACTGGGGATCGAACTCAGGTCCTTGCGCTTGCGAGGCAGGCGCTGGAACCACTGAGCTAACCCTCTGGCCCCAAGGAAACGGGTGACACTTTTGATGGCATGTGAGACCCCTCGGGTGCACTGCAGAGATGCTTTCGCTGCATGTTCACAACCAACCCCAGCCCATCAAACCAGCCCGGAACGTCACACCCTATGAACCTACGTGGCACTATAGAGAAATGGGGCAACCGATTGTGGCAACCCTCCCATCTTCTTTCCTCCGAACCCACCTCCACCTCCCTCTGCCTCTCTCAGCTCCTAGTCCAGGCTTCCGCTCCTGCACTCAGCCCTCTTGTTTAGAATGGGGGCGAGTTCTTACTCCTCCTGGTGTTCCTCCTCCGTATGGGTGGTGGCTCTCTCTGCACCACTGACATCTCAGACAGGCCCCACCCACCCCCATCCTTCCTGCCACGCACCCAGGTTTTGACCCAAGGGTAGACACACCCCCCACCTCAACGGGTCATTCAAGAAAGGGAATGCTATTTGACTTTCTCATGCCATTTTTTTGGGTCTTATTTCTTAGCTTTGTACAACAGAGAACATGGAAATAAGTCATCTTCGTGCTATCAGCACATTTAGGAAACAGACTTCTGCAGTAATTAAGCTAATGAAGATGACCCTAGATTGAAGAAATAGCAATTAGAGTTGGCTGAATAGGCATTAGAGGAAACGAAGACATTTGCATTCAAAGAAAGATGAGATTTTTAAATAAGAAATAAAATTAAGAACAAACTGTATCAGGCAGGCAAGAGCTTCTAACGACTCAGCGGGACTTGGGGACACATCAGGATTGGTCCATCCTATTCGAGTGAAGATGTGACGGAAGCCCACGTGGAACTGCGGTCCTGGCCAAGCAGGCTGAAGGACACCGAGACAAAAAGACCCTGGCCGATTCCGCGCACCTTAAGCCAAAAAGACTTTGCTTTAGGGGGAAATTTTTTTTTCCCCACATATACTTTTAGTTGTTTCTTTTTCCAAACATAGTCACTAACTTTTAAAATAACAGTTGTAACCCTCCACTATTCAAAAGCATGACATGGAAGCCAACAGAGGCCCTGGTGTATGGATCACAGAGAGAAGGGACAATCGTCCAGTCTCTATCCACACACGGAAGAGATTTGTCTACGCCGGTTCTGAGCAAAGGCAGCAGCTGCTTACTGGTTTGCTTCTCACCGCATGAGGTGCAGCGGTTTCTCCTACTAACCCCAGAGGTCCAAACCGGAAGGGGCGGATCTGGCGAGGATCAGTTCCTCGGAGGCCCCCTCTGTGCCATGACTGTTAGCAACAAGTGGGTCAAGTGGCCGCCCTCACCCACCAGAATGGGGGGCGCCCCGAAGGCCCCTATTCGGGTACCGAAGGAACACGTGGCCTCTTCACTGCTGCTACTTAGAAGGGAAGCTTTATGGCTAGACAAGGACATGAGCTATGACAATGTACACACGAATTCTTCTCAATTCATCTTTGCAATTTTTAAATTTTTCTTTCTTTCAGACAGGTATGCCTAGCCACGACTCAAAAGCTTCCCTTTATGCACTAAATTACAAGATTTCTATGGCATTACTGTATATAGCCTTGAGTAATCACAGTTAATATGATTTTAATGCAGAAATTAAAAGTGCTATAAACTCTAATCATCATCATGCTGGGTTTTGATCAGTATGATAAGGTGAAAGCTTATAAAAAATTAAAATCATCATGGGTCCTAACAGACTTTTATTTTGATTCTACACATTTGGGTGTATCTTGTAAAGAAAAGGAAGCAGAGACAAAGAGAGGAAGAGGGAGAGCAAAAGAAGATGGGAAGAGGGGCAGGAAGGAGAGAGAGAACCCCAAATTTCTTTCTCCATTTGCCCATGAGTGCTATTCATAGCTTATTCTATGCACTGACGCTTAACTATAGTAAGACTGTGTCCAATTCAGACTACCTCATTCTATCATTAGCCGCCTGCTATTTCACAGGAGAACTGAACTGTCTGACTTTTAAAAAACAAAATCAGAATGAGGGCTGGAGATTTAGCTCAGTGGTTCCAGCACCTGCCTCGCAAGCACAAGGTCCTGAGTTCGATCCCCGGTAACCACATACAACAATACCGAGCGTGGTGACTCACACCCACCAGCAATCAGAACCAGACACCACAGTGCCGGTATTGTAATGACAGCACTCAGGAGGCAGAGGCAGGAGGATTGCTGAGTTCTGGGACTGCCTGGGTTCCATAGTGAGCTCAGGGCCAACCAGAACTACAAAGCGAGACCCTGTCTCAAAAAAAAAAAAAAATCAGAATGAACTTTTACAGTAGCAAGACTTTATATACAGTGTCTTGGCTCCAAAGAGAAAAGAACATTTCAGGAATTGACTATCCCAGAAAACATTTAGCTATAAGAATAATAATAATGATAATAAAAACTAAACAATAATAATAAATCCAACTATAAACACAGAAGCACAGACTAATAATAAATCCAACTAGAAACACAGAAACACAGAAGCACTACAAGGAACACATTTTAGAGTCCAAGGGCTGGTGGGGTCAGTGTCCCCGGTGCCAGGCCGGGCTGGCTTGTACACTCTCGGGCAGAGAATATGCCTTTCTGGGCGTTTATAATGGGCACTGTGTGAGCGCCAGGGCCTGGAGTTGCTCTCCGATAGGCGACTTCGTTCCTTCTCTACCCGGAAAGTCCAGTTTACGTTTCTTTAGAAATACACGCTCACATTTCCAGAGAAGAAGCTGATCTGGCCGCATTTCACTCTCCTTCTCGCTTGAAGACATGAGCCATGGCTTTGTGTGTGCACGAGAAAATGCTACAAACAACCTTGTCTATTTGGGAAACTTTTATAAAATATTCAACACAGAATGGGAAGAGCTCAAGCCCTGGAAAGGGGGAGGGTCCTCTTTATAGTTAAAAGCGAGCGTCAGGTTGGAGAAAGATCAAAAGAAGAAGAACAGCTGTCTAACTGGGTGGGAGCTGGAAGCCGGGCAGATACAACCTGAGCAACTGAGACGGCCCAACTCC
>PVIC010039957.1:0-16553 GCA_004025085.1 Thryonomys swinderianus | reverse complement strand
GAAAGCACTGAAGTCTCATATACCATGTTTTAATGTGCAAGTACTTTATTAGAAATGTTTGTTTAAAAAGAAAGAAATATGTGTTTTCTCTGTTGTTCAGAAATATCAGCTGTCTAAAGTGTCATAATTAAACAAGAAAGCTTCTAGATAGCTAGAAATCTACATGGATAAAGGTTTTTAAAAATTACTCTTCATAATTGCTCTATGAAAAAACAACAGGCATTCTAGTGAAAATAATCACTACCATTTATTGTGCACTACCAGCCACTGTGCTAAATGCTTCATTTACCTAAGTTAATCAAGTTAAATCTTTATAATACTGTGTCAGGTAAGTACTTGCCCCATATTATAAAGAAATGACATCTCAGAGAGGATAAATTATTGGCCCAAGGTCTACTATAGAGGATAGAGCTAGGATTTGACCACAGATCAACCAGTAGTGAAAATAGCACAAAAAATATATGTACAAAAAAGATCTAAAAGTGATCTCACTCTGAAACTCCGACAACTTTTTTTTTTTTTCCAGAAATGGAAGGCTATCCTTATTGTTGGCTGTGAAAACCGACAGTTGGATACCTGACCCTGTTGTGATTAGTCCCAGGGTATAGGGAGAGAGGCCTGCTGACAGCCTGGTTCCTTCCACAGGACCAAATTGACAGACAAGTTGGGCTTGGGTGAACAGCGCTAGAGCCTTCCTGTGAATTAGCTGTGGGTGCCTGATGTTGATGACTGAGAACAATTATACTGCTCACAGCAGATGGGAGCATATGGTGCCAGCCAAAATGAATTAGTATGTCACAGCAGTGAGGTTCTCAGAGAAGATTTAGAAAATGTTGCCAAGCAGTGATTATATTACCACAGAAATAAGGCTAGAAATTAACATCTTTAAGTCTCTCAGTTATAACACTTCTTTAACGCAAATCCAATGATTGTTGCTACAGCTCCAATTTACAGATAAAAACATAGAGGTACACATTTTTTTTTACCCCGGGTACAGAATAGTCATTTCCAGAATGTAGTATCTGGAGTGGGTCTAATGAATAGCTTTCATGTTTTCCTGTGTACGTCTTGAACTGGTCAAGAAATAAAATAGCAAAGACAGGAATAGAGCACAAAATACCTGTTTTATTACAGAAAAACTAGGTTGGAAGACAAATGGCCTAGCTAACTCCTTCACAATTGACTCAGGCACCTCAGGGACGGGGCACCTCAAGAGAAGGTAAAAATTGCTGGGCCATTGCCACCCACTGTCCAGGGCAAGGAAGAAAAAAGAACTTCTCTGAAGATAGACAAGTTAAACAAGTTAATTCCTCACCTGAAAATCCTGGACCAAAGTCTGTTGCCAGCCTGTGAAGTAACTCATTTCATACACTTGACAAGTATCTATTTAAGGATGTCACTGTTTTTGTGATTTTTCTCATCAGGCTCCTTGAGTCCACCTGTCCTGCTCTAAGTAGATGAACCCCCCACCCCCACTAAGAGAATGGGTGTCACCATTGTCTGTTGTCTTCTAAATGCTTGGACTGAGCAGAACATAAGGGTGGAGGGAGACCTTAGACTAAAGTGAGGGCAATATCCCTTTTCTCTAGGGCTAGCAATAGAATCAGAAGAAAAGATCCTATCTCCAGGGATGACACTATAGAGTGTACCTGTTGCCTCTCTGCTCTCTCTTAGGACTTGTGGTGTCTGAGCCCCTCTGTCAGTGCTATGTGACCCCCATGTTTTGTCAACTGACTCAGCAAAAAAAGCTCACTGAGGGCTGGGCACTGTACAAGTCCATTATAGCATGACACAGAAACTATCAACCTGATTGTCACATACTGCTTACTGTCCCAGGCCCATAAGCTATCCCTATAGGCTATGACTTGCATTCCCCTCTGCCTTTCACTTCTGACTTCAGCTTGTTGTCAAGTCTCCTCCCAAGAATTCATGTGCCAAATCTCTTCCTGGGTTCTTTGGTTGGGAGGATGTTAATCTCTATATGTTTTAGTCCATCTTCAACTAAATTTAATAAAATATATGTGATTAGATAATCTATAAAAAATTGGAGTTTCATAGTTCTGAAAGTATTCAGTGAGGGTCTTCATGCTTTGTCATCCCTTCAAGCTGTCATCTTGCAGAAAGGCAAGACAGGGTGAGACCAAGAGCCAAAGAAAACTGAATTTGTTGTATAACAAATCTGCACTCCCATGACCCCTTTCAATGACAACAACATTAGTCTTTCAACCTAATTACCTCTTATTAGGTCCTAGGTACCAACACAGTGTATTAGAGTTTAACTTTCCAACAACAAGGACTTTGGAGGACAGGTTCAAACCATAGCATTTCTTATCACAAATATTCTACTTTTTCACCCAGCTAAAGACAACTTTCACAGTTTACTACAAACATTAACTTTAAACAGAAAGCAATTTGGTTTCTAGTTGTGTTAAATATTTCTGCTTACTTCAGAGTGGTTCCTTACCATTATCTTTATAAAATAAGAAGCTCCACTGAAGTGTTGCTTTTGTTGTTAAAGAAGCAATTTGCCCTCAAAAGTCAAATCAGATTCCATTTCTGGGAAAACAGAGAAAGTGCTGGCAGTTTTTAAACAGTTATTGCTGACTTTCATACTATCTCCGCTTCTAGCCCACAAGGTTTCAAAAATTATTACAAATCTTATCTAGTCACACTCCAAAACTGCTAGACCTATCTCCAAGTTTTATAGACAACTACATTAGTTAGAACTATTATGTGTAGCCAGACAAGGCTAGGCCTTCAAAGAAGTCAATATAGAAGATAAGAACACATTATAGCTATGGCTGGAGGTACATTTGTTGAAGGTCAGGGCTCAAGATAAAGATGAAATGACTATACGTACTTCCCCAAAGGATGAACAATAATGACTGATATTCTAAATAGGCATCAGTACCTTCTGGGGGGAAGGATCAAGACCTCCTTACTCATGCCTTCCCGGAAAGGTCCTTGTTATTTGTGTACACTTGCTGTGTGACTTGGTTCTCCACTGGATCAATATTATTTAAGTGACTATACCTGAAAGTTTTTTGGTTGACCATACTTTTGTCTCACCTTGTCATTTTGTAACCGTCTCATGATTATGCTATGTAAAGCTTCTTTGAGAAGTGGGCTCAGCGGCAACCCACATTCTGGGTCTCCTCTTGGGCATCTCATAACCTCTGTTGTTCCTAGAATTCATTTCTTCAGTTTTAGAGAGCATGAACTTGGGATGAGAGCATGAACTTGGAGTTACTTCTGTTTCCCCTATATCATTTCTATGTTACAAACATTGAAACCAGAGCACTTCCCCTTCTACCCTCTTTGACAATAAATAAGAATACATTCTCTGGAGAAACTAACTTACCTACATTTTTTTCTTCAATATTTAACTCAGTTGCATGACATTGTTTCAAACCTTACCACTCCTGTAAAATCTAAGTCATTGGGTTACATTAATGTACACCCTCTGCAAAAGTTGTTAATATTTATAGCTCAAGAGGACCCAGACAGAGAAGCCTAATGAACTGATCTTTACACATGTAAAAAGCAGGAACATTACCTCAAACCACAGTGATCTCTGATTCCTTTGACATTCTTCATGGCCTGATCCACCCTCGACAGGATAGCCTTATAATGAAAAATTAGATGTAACTACACCTATAAATTCTTCTCCACAAATTCACTAGACAGTCCATACACATCTATGTATTACTTATATATTCATTATAATCCTGTGTACTCAAGTATGACCAAAATATGAATAAATGCACAGATGTATAGTTGTTTGCTGTTATTTGGATACTGGTACCAACAAAACTTCAATTTTTCACATAACAGAAGAAAATGAGTTGATATAGCAGTTTTCAGAACAAACACTTTTAAGTATTTTGTTTGGCAAGTTAAGAATTAGGTATCTCAAGTAGAGGCCCTAAAACTTAGTCCCTCTAAGGGAAACAACTATGTTGACTCATAGGCAGATAAGTAAAACAGACAGATAAGTAAAACATTCTTAGCCCTCAAATTAAGTTTGTCACTGCTTGTACAACCGTGTTCACTTCTGACAGACTTGACACACAAACATTTTAGGGGAAACTGTACATGAAGAAAATAAATTGCCATCTGGCACATTTTATGCCTGCCACCCTCAAGGAGAAAAGAACCCCATCTTTATTCTGCACACACAATTTCCTGCTGCTTTGTTCTTTATTTAGTTCTCTTTAAAGTTCAGCAGGATTCTAATTCTTTGTCAAATTCTCCGAAATTCTAAACCACTCTATATGTGACAGAATTCTGAATAAAGCCCCAAGTTCTCAAAATACAAAGAAAGACGCTAGCTATGACTGAAAATGACAGCCAGTGGCTTTGCAGGGACCCTTTTTACTCTGGCCACCAGGGTGACCTTGCCCATCTCTCTGCCTACCGAACCTTGGCCACCCACTGCCTCACACCTGCTTCACCAGTAACTTCTCTGTGCTAATGGTATTGATTCTCTCGTCATGGCACACAGGTCAGTCTCATCTCCCTTTCGTGCTTCTGAACAAAATCCTGATTGTTTTTCCAAGTATCCACTCCTTCTTCAAAACAGTCATATGTAGTCAGAGAATTGACACTTTCTCCAGCTTCCTAGCACAAAGCTAAGCCTAAGCCAGGACCTCGACCTGTGCTGGAGGCCACCACCGCCTAAACTGCCCTACGTGGACCAAAATAAAAGCCTTGCATATCACAGTTAAAGAGGCACCCCTGCCTCTTCTCTTTTGAGTGGATATGGAAGTATGAGGCCCCATCTGCCAATGGAATGCCCCTTCAAACTGTGAGCAGAATTATCTTTCATTAAAAAGTAGCTTGAGAATATCTGAAATGGATTATTAATATTATCACTGAACCATAAATGAGACTTCCTATGGAGCTACCTGAGTTCCAAACCTATTTATTACAGGGCTTCTCAGAGGTTTTAATATCCCCAAATCACCATGACCTTCCATAAGGGAATGGTGGAATGCCTTCTTTTCTGACATATTTTACCATATGGCTAGCTATGCCTTTCTCAAAACTAGAAATTAATTTGGTCAACACTCTACAGTGATGACTTGGATTTTCTGCAATGAATAGCCCTGAAGAGCTGTTGGTAGAAAACATATGATATAACCAGTGGTGACAAACCTATGGCATGTGTGCCATAGCAGGCACACAGAGCTCTCTGTTCACACCCAAGCCAAATCACCCCAGCAGCTGAGCATCAAATATTCAGGTTTAATTGCAATACTGATATTTTGCAGTAAATAAGTGGTTTTTAGGTTTCCCTGAGGACCCTCCATCTCTAAGAGGTTCTCCATCATTGGCCCTTAAACACAAGATAATCTGTTTGAGGTCCACACTAGGTGTTGACAAACAGGACATAATCAACTAATTTTTTTTCCAAGTCAAGTCCATAAGCACATATTAAATGACATATTCATGCCATCCATAAACATTAGGAGAATGCTTTCTTTGCGCAGGAAATTAAAATGCTAATAGTGTGTTTAACTGTCTGATCTGGTCTTTTCTTATTCATCTATTTGTTACATCTATTTACTAACCAAATATGCACCCTGGATTGACCCACTTCCATACTTGGGACTCAGCCTAGATCCTACCCATAGAAGTCTTATGTTTTTTCTCTTCTTCAGGTCTTAAGTCTTAAATTAATCTTAGTTATATAAACTAAACATTAATACATTCTCTTTATGAAACCTTAAATAGTAGGTTTTCATCTGTTTTTTTAGCCCTAATTCTGGTTATTTTCCTTCCTCTACAAAGGGAACCACTACTATCAACTTTATGTGTAACTTTCCAGACATCTTCCTGGCATTTTACACACATACATATATGAACTACAAAATACTTAGCACTATGTTACACTCAGCTCTTTCCCTTTCTCCTCATCCTGGTTGTTGACAGCTTAAGGTCCTGGGAAACCAAGACAGCTACTAATTCTCAGAAACTGGGAACATGAAGAACAAAAGTAAATTTTGCCTTTTAGAAAATATGAATGGCACATAGCATCTACTGTACCAGAGAAAATGCCACATTCTCAGGAGAGCAAAAACCAGACTATTGATGTTTCTCTGAGGTATGCACAGGGCATTCAGGGCATGGCCATGAGGCTCTTTGCAGAAGCCTTAGCACACCATCAGGCATCACTGAGCAGCAGTGGCTTGAGTAAGCAACCAATCCTCTCCTATACCATGAGGTTCGGCTCCTCACTGAAATCCTCCTCTCACCAGGTGAGAGGACAAGCCACACTCTGCTTCTCCAGCCTCTGTCACTTCCCCTCCCTTCCCTTCTATCTGAAAAGCTAGGAGAGCTGCCATTTTGAATTTGAATGACTAGTTTCTGAAAGGTGAAGCCATGGGAAGAGTAAGTGGAGTAAGAAAAGACAGCGTACCCTATATAAGTGCAAATGCCTGCTTCTTGCCACCTTTCATTAGGACAAGCAAACCTATTCTCACAGGAACACATCCGGGGACGGCATGTTAGCAGCTGCATGCTTTTTTCAGTGTTTGAGAGAGAGCACAGCTAAAAGCTGAAGGACCAGGACTCCGCCATGAGGTGGCCATGAAAGGGAAGAGAGTGAGCAGGAGTAGGACACAATCTACAGACTTGTGCCCACTTAAAATCCACCTTTCATGGATGCTGTTTCATTTTTCATTCCTTTCCACATGTTGTTCTCTCACCTGCTATTCCAGCCCTATCCTGAAACCCTCACTTCTCCACTTAGCCAAATCCATCCCGTCATTCGGAAAGAAGGGCATCAGTCCATGTCCTCCCACCATCAAGCAGGTTACAAGCTCTTCATCTGTGTTGGCAATTCCGTGCCTGTCCACAGATATTTACCCAGGATATTTATCTCACTGTTCTGTGTTATTTGCCCCCCCAACTCTCCCAGAAGTTGAGGTCATGAATGAGAGCCACGTTAGTTTCTACACATCAACAGCCACTGACAGGTAAGTAAGCACTAAATGGTGCCCTCTCACTCACCCTCATTTGCCAATTCCTGCATAAGGGGAGACTCCAGTGATAGGGCTCTCTCTGGAGTAGTCTCAAAACCTGTGTCCAAGAACAATACCTGCAAATTCAGGCCAGCGGAGGGCAAGCATGTACCTCTGCAGCACAAGCAAATGCCATGGTGCTAGAAAAGTTGGAGTTATTATTAATCTAGGTACTATTTGTGTTGCTCCAAACAAATGTTGTAAACCGTATGAGAATTAAGCAATGCTAAATTATTACTGGGTTTTGCTGTGGTTTTATGTGCAGTATATAAAAATTAGACAACACTTCATCTATTCTAGATATGATATACTTCTAGAATAGACTCCTTTAATATTCCCTATTTGGCTGAAGTGGTACATATATGTGAATTAGAAAATCCTAATATGATCCTCTTAATAAGATATGATACCTTCTTTCACTAAATACAAGCAGCTCTTGTAAAAGGTAAGATAATGTACTGAGACCAAGTCTAGGATGTAAGATACTTAGGAAGTTATAACCCACAATATATAATTTATTTGCCTTAAAAAGAGAAGTTTACATAGGATTCACTTCATTCTGTTCCTAAAAGTGATGAGGGAGCTACTGATGCTTCTTCCTCGGTCTATTATACCCAACATGGGTTCTATCAAAGTGGTTTCATTTCTATTCTTTTATTTCCTGGTAGTACCAGGATTTGGGCTGTGTTGGAGATAAGGAGTCTCCCAAGGGCAAACTCTGCCCTTATGAGTATCTTGCACTGGACCACCTAAAATGTGGCCCAATTCTTTTTTTCCTTCATGTCCTCAAAGAAAGAAAAGAAATTATTAAAAAATGGCAGGTCATGTAGATGTAAATGAGTTCTAGAATGTATGATAGATTTTGTGAAACAGGAAATATTCAAAGGGAAATGGTAGGGGAAAGTAATGAGGGGAAAGAATAAATATGACTTAAAAAGAAAAAGAAAGGGTCCGGGGATTTAGCTCGAGTGGTACCGCACTTACCTTGGAAGCACAAGGCCCCAATTTTGATCCCCAGTACCATTAAAAAAAAGGGGAAAATAAAAGCACATGTATATAGGGGGTCAGAGGTTGTAGGGTGGCTAGGGATATGGGTAAAAATGAGCATTAACTCATGTCATATACTGGTACAAATTCCCCAATTTTGAATGTGATTGTGAGCTGTATATAAAATGTGCCAATAAAGAATTCAATTTTTTTTAAATGGCAAGTCAACAAATTGATGTAGAAATCAAGAGTCCATATAAAATAGTATCTTCCAAAGAAGATAAAATAAGTATTGATGCAATCCAAAGCTACAGAATAGGAATATAACACAAAGAGATGAACATTCCAAGACGTACTTTGTACAAAAAAAAAGTCTCCAATAGGAAGAACTCATCACTATGGGGATAATAACCTCATTTTTCAAAAAATCAAATACCTCCATTTACTGGGGTAGAATACTAGTAGGAGTCTGAGGGACAGAAAGGCAAGGAAATGAACCAAGTCACAGTATGAACACAGCACATCTTCCTTATCATTATTTTACTCAAAGACTAAGAGTTTAAAATTATGTAAAAGAAAGAAAAGTAGCTTAAAACATAATATGGCATGAAAAACCAAGTTTAGTAGCTCAGTGGTAGGGTTCATATTCAGAATACAAAGGCCCAGAGTTTGATCCCCAACACCACTATCAAAAAAAAAAGAAAATATATTGCCAGGCGTGGTGGCTCACACCTGTAATCCCAGCACTCGGGAGGCAGAGGCAGGAGGATTGCTGAGTTCAAGGCTTGCCTGGGCTACATAGTGAACTCAAGGTCAGCCTGAGCTACAAAGTGAGACCCTGTCTCAAAAAAAAAAAAAAAAAAAAAAAAAAAAAAAAAAAAAAAAAGAAAAGAAAAGAAAAAGAAAGAAAATATAATGTTTAACGTAAATTTTTAAACAAGCTAAAAATTTATGGTTTGCTATGGGTCATTTCAGATTCTGATATCAGCCCTAACTCTCCTCAATCAACCAAACTAAAGATTTGGTTTCCTTGAGGTGCTTTGTCATTGAAAAATTTAGAAAATATTGTATCTCTATAGATTTTCAAAAATGTTGAATGAGGGCTGAAACCAAAAGGGATATCTTTGTACACTTTAAATATATACAAAATGTGGGCCAGGGATTTAGCTCAAGTGTTACCATGCTCACCTTGCAAGGCCTGAATTCAATAGCCACACACACCCAAAAAAAAGTTAGAGAATCCAATTCATCAGAACATGGTACCTTTGTTTCTGTATAACACCATCTTCTTCTCTTCAAAATGAAACCCACATACATATTCCTATTGCTAATAGGCATTTTAGGACAGCAAAATTCTTTTGCACCAATTTTAATGTATATTAACCCTAAGTACCTCCAAGTGTCCTGATATCATGGGGTTGGCATCTCTGAAGATAAAAGATGAATGTGATGTTATCCCTGCCATGGAGAGATTCATAGGTATGTAAGGTTTCCCCATTCTTTTTTAAATGACTTTATAATGTGGCCAATGAATTAACAACATTACAAACTGCTGTAGGAGCAGAGAGGAAGAAGGGGTGCCCTGCTTCTCAAGGGAAAGACAGGAAAATTTTTCTCAGATAAAGCAGCACTTAGGGCTCCACTCCAAGGCTCTTTGCAGGGTCTTTCTTTTAGGTGGAGCCCACATGTGCTCTGGACATTCCTCTTCCTGGCTTCTTCCTTCCTTAAGCTCTTCTCTCATCCCCAGGGTCTTCATTGTCTGCATTCTACTCACAACCCAAAGACAATTTCCTAGTTTTTAAATTGTTTTATTATTGCACTCAAACATTTTGAACATTTACCCTAGGAGAGGTTGCCCTTGCATACTTATGCTAATACTCACAAGAAACATACGTATTTTTTAAAATTTTTATCTCTATTGGTACACTGTATATACACATCATATCATGATCACACTCAATATTGGGAATTTGTACCAGTATATGACACTATTTAATTCTCATTTTTTCCTGTTTTCCTACCCACCCCACAACCCCCTACCATCTAAATACATGTTTTGTTTCCCCTCTTTGATTACCATCACTTTTTTCTTTACCCCTTATTACTAACACATCCACCACATTTCCCTTTGAATATTTTCTATTTCACAATAACCATCATACATTCTAGAACTCCATTAACATCTTCAGTTTCTCATACCAGAGAACAGATACAATATTTACACGTCTGTGAACATATTTTTATTACACCTAATCTACTTTTTGAGGCCCAGAGAGAATAAGTCACTTGCACAAGCCACAACCAGGATGTAGGTGTGCTGACTTTAAACCCAGATCAGTCTACAATCTCTGCACTGCACCCACTTCTCTCTAGTGGCCACAAGGTACCCCACCTGTGGGTTATTGGATGTATGCATTTTGTGAATGAAATACTGACATCTAGTCTGTCTAGTAAAATATTTGAGGAAAGGTGATTTTGGATGACAGAATTATGAATTTTTAAATATTTTTCTTTATACTTTCACATGTTTCCAAAACTTCTCACTATGTATTAACCATGTATTATTCATAAGCATGTAATACTCATAAGCATCTATGACTTATAAACACTGTGCTTTATTTACTCATTTCTAATGAAGGAAGCAGTACCACACATAAGATAACAGAGGACTCCAAATTAGTGGGGAGAATGAGGTACAGAATGAAGGGAGACAAGAAAATAAACAAGCTGCCAGAGATATAAAGTACATTATCAGGAAAATACCACAAAGCCCAATCTTAATGTCCTTTGAAATTTAAAAAGCTCAAAAATGGTGTCTAGAAAGAAACAAGCCAGGAGGCAACTGACTGCAAGGGAATTGAATCAGAGAAGCACAGCACTCAACCTTGTCATGCAAATCACTCAACCAAGCAACCCCTGGGTGAAAGAGCCCTTGAGCTCCAAATGTGCAGTGTGCTCAGGAGGTGGCCAGCAGCGGGCCTCAGGCCTGCCATCAGACATGCAATGGCAGTGGTGTTGTCAGCCCTCCAAGTTTGGGTGCAAGGCCAGTGCTCGGATGACCTCTCCACTCCCACTCACCTCAGGCCTAGAGTGTGATTACTCCTCCTTGAAGAGCTGTGGTACACAAGCTGGCCAAAGCTGCCTGCTGGAAGTCAATGAGCCAAGGGCAAACAGGAGAAGCCCTGCCCTTGTCCAATCTCTGCTTTCTATCACATGCTGGAGGATAAGGATGAAAGGCAGCACTTCCTGCCACTTTTTCAAGGAGCATTTCTCAGAGCAGGTTTGTCATCTTCCTGCCAGACCTCCTCCTCTAATCCAGGCAACTACAAGAAGGCGACTCAAGCTAGAAATTCATCAACAGGAAGCTACGTTTGACATTTTTAACTCTTCTTTGATTTCCACTCTGTTTCTGTGAGGTCCTTTTCAAAAATTCATGTAAGTTCACTAAGTGCTTCTAACCTATTAGAAGTTGAACAGGAAAATCAGTAATTTAAACAACTCAAAGTATTCCTTTCTTCTGTAAATGCCACATCAAAGGGCTGGTAAATGTGGTCTTCGATGGCATTTCCCAGGATCTGTTTATCACAGAGGAAAAGGGTTTTATTTAAGGTATGAAGAAAAAAGCCAGTAAACTGATCAATTTATGTTTCTAAGAAGCATCAAATGCCAGGGGTTGGATGCAGATAAGATTATCTGAAACTAAAAATGCAGCAGGGATAGCCTGTCTCCCAGTTCATTTCTAATATTCCATCTACTGATAAAGAATTGCAAATTAAAAGAGAACTGCAACCCTGTGCATGTCTAAAAGGAAAGAGAGTTGGTAGAAAACACAGATGAGAGGGTATCTGTCACATTCCAGGGAGAGTAGAGAGAAAAAGAAAAAAAATTATATACATCAGTATGTCATCAGGCCGTCCTGCTAGTAGAAACAGGCAGAGCTCAGTGTCATGATTAATCCTTGCTCCTGTGACCTCAGCAACACAGGATGCTTTCTTCTAGACCTGAAGAGCCTGTCACAGTGAGTTAGCCTGGACCTTCTGAGCCAGATCCCCTGTGATCACAAAGACAGGAAAGCAGATATGTCACAATGCCCAAATGCTCCTGACACCAAAAGGAGGCTCTCTACACGTGGCAGCCTCTGTCCTCCCCTCTGGTGAGAGTTATAGAGGAAAGTCTTCATATTTCTAGGAACACATCCTTTGACACAGGCTGGGCTCTAGGAAATTGAGCCTGGGATATCTGGTCTGCCCAGTAGCCATACATGTGTGCTAACACTGCCTGAAGTCCCTCCTCCATCTAGCTCTTTATTCCAAATGACTCTCCCTTTAATGATTGCTCCTCAGGGACAGTCACTTGTCTTGTTTTTTGTATGCTCCTGTCTACCTCACTTTCCCACTTCTCATAATGGATAAACCATAATGCCACATTTCACCCAGAAGCGGGAGTCCCAGGACAGAGGCAGTACCATCTTTTCCCAAAACAGAGTAGGGTGTAATACTTATGTGCTATGACTTTAAAGTTATACCCATGTTAACTCATACTAGCCTTTCTCCAAGTCTAAAATCTGCCATTAATGATGATTTGCAGGATACAATATAGAGAAAAATGACCTTTAAAATTCTACACATAGAGAACACTTAAAGTAGTTATTAGAGTGAAATGATTCATTGTATCAGCTATACTTGATGACTACATAGGAAAAAGGATAAGGAAGAACAAGGAAATAGAGTTTCTAGTGCCCCCCAAGAATGGCCTGATCCAGCCCAGCTCCTCCCAGCCAATCTTCCCTCATGCTCAGATCTGTGAGACAAAGCTGAAAGAAGGCTTATATATATTACAACATCAACTTTTTGTAAGTCTTCTTCTTACATACAATACTAAACTATGTTCAGCCTTGTCTACTCTTTGTTGGTCATTACTGACTTTTAACTCTTAGCCACTTCCCATCTGAAACCAGTTGTTCAGCCACTCACTGACAAGTGCACAAGTGTTCTACTATTCATGGTCTCTGTCTCTGTCTCTCTCTGTCTCTGTCTCTCTCTTTCTGTGTGTGTGTGTGTGTGTGTGTGTGTGTGTGTTTCTCTCTTCCTTCTCACTCTCATTTCTCTTTCCCTACAGTTTTCTCTTCTCTTTTGAGGATCCAGGGACTTTGGTCACTGGATTTCTCAGGTTACATTTTATAAAGTTGGGTCAAATAAAAGACATGGAATCAGGAAAACCTCCCACTCAGATTTTATATCAAGCCTCTTTTTACTTCTGGAAAAGTCTACTTGAGTGATTAAAATTAGTTATAACTCAATCTCCTCTCTAAAGCCATGTATGATCCACTTCCCCCAAAGTAATTCATTCATTCAAATGTAGCTCAAATTGGAAGGGAAACAGGTGGGGAGAGGAAAGGACAGGAAAGAGGAAAAAAGAGAATGGAAGGAAAACATGGAAACAAATCTTTTGTAAAAAGAAGAGAAGAGAAGGGTTTAGGGGATGGGAAGGGAACAGGAAAAGCAAAAGAATATATGTTATGTACAGGTACAAATTGCCTACAATGAATGTAATCATTCTGTATGACAAATACATGCTAATTAAAAATGTTTAATATTAATTAAAGGCTCATTAGATAATGTGAATGGAATGGTGAAAAAACCAGATATGAGCCCTGCCTTCCAGAAGTAATTATGTATTTACACATATGCTTGTTCCATTAGACACAGAATTAAGGCCGAGTAGTCTTTATTTCAAAGTTGGCAAAAGTTTTGAATGAATGAATATATTAATAAATGGTTCATTTCAACACTTTAAAAGTTGAACTTTTCTAACAAGGAGGAATTAAATCTAGTTTAGTTTTACTTTTATAAACTAGCATGTTTATTCCTCGTACAGCTCTAGTTGACTAGCTACAGGCTTAGGCTGCTCAGGGTGCCATCACAAAATACCATATGCTAAGTGCCTTAAATGACAGGAATTTATTTCTTACAATTCTGAAAGCTCAGAAATCCAAAGTCAAATTTTTTATTCTTTTGTTTGCTAGTGAAGGCTCACTTCCTGGTTTGTAGACAGCTGCCTTCTCAATATGTTCTTTCACAGTGGAAACAGAACAAGCTCTGGTTTCTTCCTTTTTTTAGGAATGCTAACCCTATCATTGTGGCACATTAATTACTAATTACCTTTCAAAGACCCCACAGCCAAATACTCTCACAATGGGAATTAGAGATTCAATGTATGAATTAAACATCGATCCCCTAACAACTACAATCTTTCATTACCCAAAATAGGGAAAACTAGAAACTTCCAGGGAGGATTTTTATTGGTTAATTTACTTAAAACAAATTAGAAAAGAAAGATTCTCAGAAACAAAAGTCACGTTTTATGGAAAAATCAGAGCCACGGATAGTGATCCTAATTCCAACTCTGAAGCAAACTATGTTGGACTTTGGCCAAGTCACGTTACCTCATGTCTCTGAAAAAGAAGTAGCTGGACTGAAAGATCTTCAGGTTATCTTAAGCTACTTAAACATGACTTTTAAATTTGAGGTTCTCTATTATCATCTTTCCTCACCAATCTCTGACAGAGACTAAACAGAATCCTACAAACAAAAACAGTAGCTATTTTCACTCAAGGTTGCCCCAACCATAAGGAGAGCTGTTGTCCTCCATCCTCCCCTAAACCTGTCCCACTAAGAGGTATTGCCGGGCCTCTGACTGAAGACCCCAGAATCCCACTGCAGAGATCTGTATTTACCTCATTTGGGAAAGACAGAAATAGAAAACAAATTGAACTTGGAAAAAAAATTACCTAATTCCATTTATATAGGAGATGCTTTTTAAAGACTATATAGACACTTATATTCAAGCCCAGGACATGGATGAGGGGCCTCCAAATTGACACAACTTCTCAATTTTTGAAAAGACTGCGGCTACATAGTGCTGCTGTTGATATGCTCTGTATCTCCTGTTTTGAATTCTGCAACTGTGTGATTGCAGTCATGAAAAGATGCACCCACAGACTCTTCAAAGAGCAGAAAGCTGCTGGTTGAAGAACTATTATATAGAAGGTTCATGTTGCTAGTTCAGGTTTCCTCTCTGTCACTTCCAGATAGCCTTAATCCCAATTGGGGGTTTTAATAGAAGTAGGCTGCTAATAAAAATTAAAAGGACTCTTCTCTTTCCCCCTGCTGTTTTCTATTAGCAGTGAATTATGTTGTATTATTTTCCAATGTTTATTTAGAAGAGCTCATAAATTATCTAGCGACCTAAGCTAGCAAAAATGTTGACCACAAAAGTAATAAACAGCTGAAGATTAGACATTTGAACAGAAGTTTACATAAGCTGTATGCATGTGCATTCAGGCAGCCTGGGTCTTGTTCAGTGTAGTATACATGGTGAAATCATGTGGGCAAGAAAAGCACAATATTGAGGAATTTGTACCAGTATGTGACACAAGTTAATTTGGATTTTTACCCACCTCCCTACCCATCCACACCCACCAATCCCTATATACTTGCTCTTTAATTTTCTTTGGCATCATATTTATTCCTTCCTCACATTATGTTCCCACACCAAATTCCCTTTGCATATGTCCTACTTTATAAAAACTAGCATACATTCTAGTACTCATTCACATCTATAGGTACTCATATCAAAGGAAAGAAGCAGTATTTGCATATCTGTGATCTATTTATTTCACTTATTAGTGTGTCCTCCAGGTGTATCTATTTCCACATAAATGAATGAATCTTGTAATTTTTATGGCACACTAATGCTCCATGTTATTTAAAAAAAAATCTTTATCCAGTCTCCATTATATGGGTATTTGGGTCGTTTCCAAGATGGGCTATCATGAACTGACCTGCTGTGAACAACGGTGTACACTCTCTTTCTAATGTGATATTTTAAATTCCTTTGAGTATATTCCTAGGAGGGGGATAGCATGGTCAAGTGGGACCTCTAGTCCTAGTTTTCTGAGGAATTTCCACACGGATCTCCACAATGGTTGCACAACTCTACAATCCCACAAGCAGTGGAGAAGGGTCCCACTCTCTCCACAGCCTCACCCGAATTTATTGTTGGTTGATTTTGCAATAGCAGCCATTCTTTGTGGAGTGAGATGACATCTCAGTGTTGTTTTCATTTGCATCTCTCAAATGACTAGTGATGTTGAACACTTCTTCATATGCTTCTTGGCTACTCTGACTTCTGTCTCTGAGAAGTGTCTGTTCATTTCAGATGCCCATTTTTGAATTGGGTCTTTAAACTTTGGGAGACTGATTTGTTTAAGTCCTTTATATATGGTAGATAATAGCCCATTGTCAGATAGACAGTAAAGACTTTTTCCAACGTTGTTGGTTTTCTTTAGTGATGCCAGTGATTTCTTTTGCTGTGCACAAGCTTTTAGTAGGATGAGATCACATTTGTTGATTGTTTCTGCTAGTTCTTGTGCTATAGAGGTTTTATTCCTAAAGACTCTGGCTAAGCCCATGTCTCCAAAAGTTTTACCCAACTTGTTTTCCAGCAGGTTCATTGTTTCTGTTTTAATGTTTAAGTCTT